>CAUYPO010004030.1:0-16948 GCA_963574435.1 Cheirogaleus major | reverse complement strand
GGCTGGGCTGTGGACCCCCTCAATGGTGACCGCTTGCCAACTCGCAGGGCCCCAGCACTGGGAAAGACTGTTTAGGAGGTGTCAGGTGTCAGGTTGGGGGTCTGGGTCATCAGGATGCCCCGTTGCCTCCTCTATGCTGCTTTCCTGACCTCCAGTTCAGCCACAGCCCTGGCTCTTACTGACCCGCCCTGTGCAGTCTTATTTGCCCAAGGCAGTTCCAGCTTAGAGTCCCCGACTTAGCGCACAGCTCTGCAGGGCTGGCCCCGCTCATTACCAGAGGCAGATATCTAAGTGCCTCCCCTATCAGCTCAGTTCAGTTTTCTCCTGTCTTGGAGCCGTCCTAGCGTGGAGCTCTGGGGAGTCTCAACTAATGACGGCACTCTCCAGCACCCTCTTTTCCTGCCGGGATTTGCCACCCGTTTGGGACAGGACCCTGGCTTGGTGGGTGTGGAGGTCAATGGGGAAGCAAGGAGTTCTCCTGTGGGTCTGATCCCACTTCACACCCTGGCCCGGCGGGCTGGCACCCTCCTAGGCGCCCTATTGTTTGTTTTGCAATCTCCAGAAAAAGTGATCCTATCTCCCGATCACCTTGTTTTTTCCTTTTCTGAGAGTCCCGCACTGAACCTCTGTGGATTCTCGATGTTGTCCTTGTAGCGGGGAGATCCACTCGCGTGTAGGAGACCAAGATCTATGTCTCCTTCTCTGGGAGCAGGAATCCCGGGAGTTACCTTTACTCCACCATTTTTCTGGGTCTAGGTCACCATTTTTAATGGCTGAGTAGTACTCAATAGTATACATATATCACTTTTTATTAATACACTTATGTATTGTCAGACTTGTGGGTTGATTCTACACCTTTGTGATTGTGAATTGTGCTGCAATAAAGATTCCAGTGCAAGTGTATTTTTGATAAAATGACCTTTTTTTCCTTTTGGTAAATACCCAATAGTGAGTTTGCTAGAATAAATGGTAGGTCTACTTTTAGTTCTTTGAGGTATCCTATACTGCTTTCCACAGAGGTTGTACTAGTTTGCAGTCCCACCAACAGTGTATAAGTGTTCCATTTTCTCCACATCCATTCCAGCATGTTGTTCTGGGACTTTTTGATAAAAGCCATTCTCACTGGAGTTAGGTGATACCTCATTGTGATTTTGATTTACATTTCTCTGATGATTAGAGATGTTTAAGAATTTTTTTCGTATGTTTATTGCCAATTACTTTATTTTCTTTTGAAAAGCTTCTCTTCATGTATTTTGCCCACTTTTTATTGGGATTGTTTGATTGTTTTCTTGCTGGTTTGCTTGAGTTTGCTGTAGATTCTGGTTATTAGCCCTTTATTTGGTGTATAGCATGCAAATATTTTCTCCCATTCTGTACCTTGTCTATTCACTCTATTGACTGTGTCCTTTGCTGTCCAGAAGCTTTTTAATTTAATCAGGTCCTATTTATTTATTTATTTTTGTTGCTGCAATGATTGTCTTTGGTGTCTTCTTCATAAATACTTTGCCTAGGCCAATGTCTGTAAGTGTTTTCCAACATTTTCTTCTAGAATTCTTATAGTTTCATGCCTTAGGTTTAAGTTTGTCATCCATTGTGAATTAATATTTGTGACTGGTGAGATGTGTGGATCCTGTTTCAGTCTTCTACATGTAGCTATGCAATTTTCCCAGCACCATTTATTGAATAGGGATTCTTTTCCCTAGTGTATGTTTTTGTCTGCTTTGTCAAAGATCAGATGGCAATATGAGGATGGTTTTATGTCAGGGTTCTCTGGTCTGTTCCATTGGTCTATGTCTCTGTTCTTGTGCCAGTGGCATGGTGTTTTTGTTACTATATTCTTGTAGTATAGCTGGAAGTATGTAAAGTAATGACTCTCCATTTATTCTTTTTCCTTAAGGTTGCTTTGGCTATTCGGAGTATTCTGTGAACTCTGAGTTAATAGGATTGCATGGCACCTGTTTTCCTATGCTGAGGACTCTCTGTTTAGCAGAAGTTTGTAAATTATCTATTCTTTTCTAACATTTGTTTTTCCTTTTTGTTTATCTATCTACCTTCAATCCATCATCTATCTGTTATCTACCTGTTGAAAATATTCTCTGTCTTAAATTCCAATTTGTTCCTCAAAGAGTGGAGGACCTATGGAATTTCATTCTATTTTTCATAATGTGAAATAGGGTACTAATCAATTGACTGCTTAGTTATTGTTGTTTAATGATCAGAATAATGATATTTGTAGTGATGCATAATGTCACATTTTTCCAGTTTTATTGAGGTATAATTAACAAATTAAAATTATATATATTTAAACCTTAAACCTTGGCATTCTGATATATATATATGTGTGTGTGTATATATATATATATATAATAAAATAAAATAACTACCATAACCAATCAAGGTAATTGACATATCCATCACCTCACATAGTTACCATATTTTTAATATAATACTGCTTTTAAGTAATAATAGTTGAGTATTTCACAATTTCATTTTTACTGGCAAGTAACAATTATGTATATTTATGGGGTACAATGTGATATTTAGATGTATACATGGAGCAATGAGCAATGAGGCTAATTAACATATTTATTGCCCCACATATCATTTCTTTGTGATGAGAGCATTTAAGATCCACTTTTTTTAGCAATTATAAAATATACATTATCATTAACTATAGTCACCTTGTTGTGCATTATATCACCACAAATTATTTCTCTGAAACTTTGTACCCTTTTGCCAACATTTTCCCTTTGTCTGCCCTTTCTTCCCCTAGTCTATGGTAAACACCATTTTACTCTCTATTTCTATAAGTTCATATTTAAGTGAAAACGTATGATATTTGTGTTTCTTTGCCTGGCTTATTTCACTTAGCACAATGTCTTCTAGATTCATCCATTTTGTTGCAAATTAAAGAATTGTATTCATTTTTAAGGTTGTTCAGTATTCAATTATATATACATATATATATATATATATATATATACACACACACACACATACACACACATATGACTGTTTAAAATCCATACATTTATTGATGGGCACTTAGGTTATTTCTAAATCTTGGCTTCTGTGAATAATGCTGCAATAAGCATCAAGGTGCAGACATCTCTTTGACATTCAAGGTGAGATTTACAATCAGTTTTTGTTCTGTATTTCACTATGTTTAGCATTGTAATAATTACTATCCTTAAATATATATCTTTCTCACTTGTTTAATATTCTCCTTAAGATAAATTGCTTATAGTGAAATGCTGGGATCAAATCTTATTCACCTTTTAATTTGTGATATAAAATGCCAAATTGATATTCAGAAAAGTGCCATCAATGTTCTCCTTCACATGTTACATATGTAGGTACAATTAACTGCAGTTATCAGATTATGAAATTCAAGTTATGTAATCCCTTTATGTAATATAGAAGTGATATTTTCTCACAATGAGCTGAAAAGCTTTTTTTCTCACTAGTAAAGATAAGTCAAAGTATATCTGGATAAGTATTTTAAGAAATTTATATTATTATAGGCTTTGAAGTTACATATATCTGGATTAAAATCTTGGCCCTGATGTTGTTAACTATTATTTCAGAGAAGTAACAAAAATTCTTGAAGCTACAATGTTCTTCTTTTAAAAAGATGGAGTGTCTAATATTTTTCATAGTGTTTCAGTGAATACTAAATTAGATAATGTCTATAAAATTTTAACAGGAATATATTAAATACACTAAGCTCTCAATCCATGAATATTGTTATTGCTGTCACTATCCTGAACCCATCAGTAGCATGGCCCCTAGTCTCCGTATTTGAAAAGTTGACATTAGCTCAGTCAATTACTTGTGGTCAAGATGTACAGTTATATTTTAATAAAATGTTAAATCCTAGCAATTTAAAACACCAAAATTTTATAGGCAAAATTATTTTCTGTTATCTAGATATTTATGCTTATCAATTGATTGGCTAATAATGGGACTATTTGACAGAAGTGTAAAACCTCACATATATAGTACTTCATATAGGGAATCTATTACTTTATATGTATAGAGCTTAATTTTTCACCTTTGCATCCTGAAGTCTCACTTCTTGGATGTCATAACTTACTTATTGTTCATAAAGACCAGACCAATGTCTGCAATTTTATCAACATGTAGATGAATAAATATACACAAGATATTTCTGTGTTTTAACAAATTTAATGGTACTGCCATACATACAGAGCCACATAAAATCTTTGACCCACATATTTGAGCTTAACCCTCCATGGAGAACCATTTCCAGAGCCCCTAACATAGAAGAATTCAGTTCTAATATAATAATAAATATTGTTCTGTTAATATCTAGAATTAATTTCTGGAGTACTCAAGTAGGCAGATTATTTCACCTTCAAAAGAACCAATATATAGCAGGTTACTATAAACAAATCATTACACAAACTCAAAGATCTATTTAAATGCTATCGATTTGTCAAATGGGCCAATTTGATGTTTATATGAATTATAATTTGTAAACCATTGACTTTATATTTGAACACAAATGAATCAGAACTTTATTCAAGACTTGCTGTATACCTAGAACTATATTCTGGGTGTTAAGCAGAAATATGAAAAAAAGAAATAAGTAGCCATTGTTCCTAAGAAATTTATAGTTTCATTATAAAGACATCACATATAAAAATGGTGCAATTGGAGGAGTTAGGGTGGAATTCTAATTACATACCATGTGCTGTGGTATGGAACCTATGAATAAAAGCTCATAAAAGGAATAAGTATAGTTTGTACTAAAATAATTCTGGGAAGATTTTTAGGGGGAATATGATCTCAACTGGACCTTGAAATATTAATGTATTTTGAATATTGGGGGTTGGGGGAAGATATTTATCTTGAATCACAGTGTGAATAAATGCTTGAAAGTGGTAATTAGCATGGAATGTGTGAGGAACTTTATCTTACTAGAAAGGACAGCTTGCTTTGGACTTAAGTCTGAGACAAGGTTATATGGATATGATAAAATAAGAAGACTGTGGACCTTAGGAAATGAACAAATATTCTGAATTTTATTTTTAATATAATAGAGATATCCCTAAGGTTCTTGGGCAGAGAAATGAATGAAGAAGACTATGCTTTGGGGCAAATTATTCTAGCACTTATGGTTTATAATAGAGTTCAGGAGAGCCATATCTCACACCAGATACAATATAGTAGTGTATAATATTCAAGCAACTCCTTGAACACTAATGATCTATTTTAAACTTCAGCATATATGGTAACTTAATTTGATTTTATATCATTGAAATACTTTGGGAAAATGGTGAGTAAAATCATTTGGGTGTTATCTGAGTATTTCTCTACATTATTCCTATCACACAGTAGAACAATTAGTCTACAGATTTTTATTCACTATTCTTTTGGGAAATAGAGAGTCATGCATTTTTACTATTATAACATCTAAAAGACTACCTTTTCTATCCCTGTAAGACAATGCCAATTATGAAACTATAATAATGTATTTTAGTAGCATGGACAATCCATAGAAATATTTTACTTATGATGACCATATGAAAAAAATGCAATCCAAGCTATGACAAGAAAATAATTCCCTAAAACATCATTGAAAACAGGAGGTCCAAACCCATTGGAACCTTATTATATGCATGAGCAGTTCCTGGAACAATTGAAAACTATGCAGGGTTATGTAGGCAAACAATGCTATGTAAGGCAGATGTTAGCTTTCCTACTACCCACTAGAAAAAATAAAGCTAGTTTACTTCTGTACACATGATTGCTTGTGTAGTTAGCCTTTCCAGAAAGAAATATATGAGTATACACACACACACACACACACACACACATATATTCACTATATATATATGTGTGTGTGTATATATATATATACATATACATATATATATAGTGAAGAAATAATTATGAGGCCTGTAATACTTTGGTTATTGGTGGTTTTATAATGCGCCAATATGAACTGATTTAAAAGAAATACACAGTTGCAGTAGCATTGGGGGTGAAATAAACTATAGCTCTAAACAGAATTTAATAAATGAAATGCATGACAAGGAAAAATGTGCATTGTTAAGATTGCCAGAACTTCATTCTAAGGGCAAAGCCAAGGACGATGGCATGTAATAGAAACTAGAATTGCTGATTTCTGGAAAGTTGGCTCAGAATTCAGATCGTTCTCCTTTTCCTTTTCCTTACTAAATTGAAAGTAACAAATGTGACCCTTCAGGGCAAGAGGACTGAATCATAATTTGTGCCACTATATGGCTAAGTTCCAAATGGCTCAGGCACAACGCAGCAGGAGTGATGACAAGGACTATCTCTTGGGAAATTGGGAACCACTCCTTTGCAGGAGAGTTTAGTGTACTGTGTGTATGGGAGCAATCAGAGGAAGACAAAGCAGCCACAGACCTCAAGGGGAAATAGCAGTAAGAATTGAGTTAAACTGGAAGTCTTTGCCAAGAGCTTGGTTTAAAAAAATTGCACTGTTGGAATTTTTTTTTTCTAAAAGAATAAGAAAGGGGTTGGGGAAACAGATGGATAAACTCTAGTTTTTGGTGCAGAAAATCATGATGGAATATCTGGAAGTAATTACAAGTTTGTTTTTGTGCCATGGGAGTAGACCGTGGACATTGTTTGAGCCTCTTTTCACATTGTGTTAAATATCTCATAAACATATGCTATTGCATTTTAAGAGGATGTAGAAATAATTAATGTATTGACATTTGTTCAGTGGTCTTGTATGTCAGTTAGCAATTAACAAACTATTAAGAGCTTACTCTGAACACTGCATTTTGCCAAGCAATGAGGGAGTTTCCAAGTGGCATATGATATAGTCCTTACATTCAAGAACTGACCAGGTAATTAAAGACATGGGAAAACATGTATGCACTGCAAGGCTGTGGAATACAGACAGAAGAGGAATGCAGACAATAAGCACTACAGAATTTTCAAATGGGGAATAATTATCTAAGAAGCTTCAAATAGGAGATGAAATTGGATGAAGGCTATAAATGATAAGTTGATGATGTATTAGCAGAAAGGATGAGTCAGACAAACAGCCATATAAAAACAGGTAGAGAAGGAAATTTAGTATGGAATTTAAACTACAGAGAGAAAATGATTTTTTAATTTATCAAATGTGGAGTTTCAACTTCTGGAAATTAATATGGGAGACAAGGGAGGTCCTTGAACAGTTGACTCACATGATAACAGTGTTATGGGAAGAACATTATAATGTAGATGATAAAATGAGGCAAGGAGGGAAATGGGAAAGCTGGAGACGGATAAATATAAAGAGGGATAGTACAATGGTCCAAACATGATAATAAGGCATGATCTAGGTCAGATGCATGGGAGAAGAGTTATAAAAGGGACAAATTTAAGATATATTAGATAGAGAAGCATATTATTATTTTTTGTCAGAGCATTGCGTTTGCAGTTAAGAAATCTATATTTTATTTTATTTTATTTCAGCATATTATATGGGTACAAATTTTAAGGTTTCAAATAATGCTCTTGCCCCCCCCACATGTCTGAGCTTCAAGTGTGACCATCCCCCAGTCGGTGCACATCTCGCTCATTATGTATGTATATACATGTTCACTCCTCCCCCCTCCCACCTGCCCAACACCCAATAAACGTAATTCCTATGTGTCCACTTAGGTGCTGATCAGTTAATAGCGATTTGCTATATTTTAATCGAACTTGATCATAATTTAAGCAAACTTGGGGACATATTAAACTCACCAGAGCATAGTTTTCTTCATCTGGAAAATAAAAGAGGTTAATATAATGACCTCTAAAATTTCTCCTTTGTAGCTCTAAAATTCCATGATCCTAGGAGTATGTGGTACGTGGATTGAGGAAGCTGAAGCGGAAAAGAGATAATTTTAGAATAATTGTAAATTGTTGAGTCTGAATAAATTAAAGGTTGAACATATCATTATACAATTTAAGAATTCAAAAGTACTAGTTGGTTTTGTAGAAAAGTAGTAAATTAATTTTTGAATATGCCAAGGAAAATGCCATAGGAACAGCCAAATCATTATATTAAGCACGTATTAGTAAATACAGCTTTGAAGTTTGAGAGAAATGCCAGGAATGAAAATCCACAAAAGCAGTCTTTGCTTTGCGCTATAGTGTGGGATCATGAAAATAAACATGAAAGGTGAAAACATGCAACTGAACGTTACTAATCAATGGATAAAATGCAATTGTTGTGTTACTTTTTAAAAGTTGTATTAAAGTATAATGATGTCAGTAAGATGGTAGACTAGAAAGCCCCAGGCCCTCATTTCTACATGGAAACATCAAATAAACAATAAGTTGACTGCAATAGCTTTGTGAGAGATCTAGAAACCCATCAAGGATCTGCAACAACTAGTAAATGCAGAATCAACAAAATGCCATATTCAAATCATAGGTAATTTGGGGACATTTGTGCTCAAATTTACCCCACCCCCTCCCTGCAGGTGGAAGGAAGGCACCCAACTACTGATTTCTCCCTTGAAAATAAAAAGAAAGGGTGAAATTTGTTGGCAACATTATGGCCTGTGAGCTGCCAGGAGACTAGATTCTGTCCTGCCTTACATGGAACTCAGATGAGAATGGCTGCATAGCTTGAAATAGCTGAGATCTCATGTTGGGAAAGGGCAGAGAAAGCAGCAGGGGGTGCCACAGCATGTGAAAGCTACAGGAAAAATACAGATGCAGGAGGGACTAGGGGAAAAATATTACAGGCTGGGGAATGCAATAGAACATAAGTGGTCCTTAAAAGAAGCAGAGATTCGACTTTTAGGGAAATTAAGACATTAAAAAACAGCTGCATATAGGGGAAAATTAGCAAAAGAGAAAACACACAGGACCAGAAAAAAAACATGCCTAGAAAAGACTGAAGAGTTTTCATGCTATGTTGACAAATCAAAATATTCCTATGAACAGAGCAAGTCTGCAAAGACTGAGAGAAGCTGATCTTTTCTGAAATGTACAATTTTGAACAAAGAATCATGAGGCATACATCAAAACAGAAACAAGGCATATTCAAAGAAACTAAGTAAATCTCTACAAAATTACTCTAAGAAATCAGATTGTGGACTTAATAAACTAAGATTTTTTATTTTTAATTATTATGGGTAAGTAATATTTGTATAAATTTATAGGGTACACATGATGTTTTGATACAGACATGAAATGTGAGTTAATCAAATCAGAGTAGTTGGAATATCCATAATCTCAGGCATTTATCATTTATTTGCATTAGAAAATTTCAATTCTACTCTTTTAGTTATTTTAATGTATATCCTAATTTATAATGTGCATTGTACCTGCTAGGAGTGAATTTATTATATCTATCCCCTCCTCCCCCCCTCATCTACTTAATTTCCAATAAATGTTATTTCCATATGTGCAGTTAAGGATTGATAGATTAGTTCCAATTTAATGATGAGTACATGTAGAGTTTGTTTTTCCATTCTTATGATAGTTCACATAGAAGAATGATCTCCAGTTCAATCCAGGTTAATACAAAAGGTATTAGTTCACCATTTCTTTTTATGGCTGTATAGTACTTGACGGTATATATACAATTTTATTAATGCACTCATATATTGATGGGCATTTGGGTTGTTTCCACATCTTTGTAATTGTGAATTGTGATGCTATAAACATTCTAGCACAGATGTCTTTTTTATAGAATGTCTTTTTTTTTTTTCAACTGGATAAATACCTAGTAGTGGGATTGCTGGATCAAACGATACTTCTACTTTTAGTTATTTGAGGTATGTCCCTACTAGTCTCCATAGAGGTTGCACTGTTAATAGTTCACAGTCCCACCAGCAGTGTTTGAGTGTTCCTATCCTTCTGCATTCACACCAACATTTGTTGTTTTGCGAATTTTTGATAAAAGCCATTCTCACTGGAGTTAAGTGATATCTCATTGTTGTTTTGATATACATTTCCCTGATGATTAGACATGTTGAGTATTTATTCATATGTTTGTTGGCCATTAGTCTATCTTCTTTTGAAAAGTTTCTGTTCATGTCTTTTGCCCACTTTTTAATGAGATTGTTTGCTTTTTTTCTTGCTGATATGCTTTTTTATCTTTAGAACGTAGTTATCAGCTCTTTATCAGATGTACAGAATGCTAATAATTTCTCCCATTCTGTAGGCTGTCTATTCACTCTAATGATTATTTCCTTGGATGTGAAGAAGTATAATGAATGGTGAAAAGTTGAAAGCATTACAATTCCACTTAGAACTGCAACCAGGCAATGTTGCCCATTATCACCACTTCTATACAACATAGTGCTGGAAAACTTAGCCAGAGCAATCAGATAAGAGAAGGACATCAAGGGTATCCATATGGGAGCAGAACAGATCACACTCTCACTCTTTCTGGTGATATGATCTAATATCTAAAAAAAACCCCAAGGATTCTGCCAAGAGACTACTGGAAGTGATAAAGAAATTCAGCAAGTCTCAAGTTACACAATCAATGTACACAAATCATTAGCACATATATCCGCCAACAATAAAGTTGAGAACCAAATCAAATTATCAAAACATTTCACCATAGAAACAAAGAAAATAAAATCTAAGAATATATTTAACTAAGGAGGTGAAAAATCTCTACAGGGAGAACTATGAATCACTAAGGAAGAAAATAGCAGAGGACATAAACAGATGGATAAACATGCCATGCTAATGGATCTGCAGAATCAACATTGTTAAAATATCTATACTACCCAAAATGGTCTACAGATTCATTGCAATCCCTTTTAAAATACCAAAATCATTTTTTGCAGATGTAGGAAGTACAATTCTATTCTTCATATGGAACCAGAGAAGATCCCCGATAGCCAAAGCAACCTTAACCAAAAAGAACAAATTGGGAGGCATCAATCTACCAGACTTCAACTTACGCTACAAGAATTATTTTTTAATATCTAGCTCCCTCATGTGAGTGAGAAGAACATGGGAGATTTGTCTTTCTGTGCCTGGCTTATTTCACTTCACATAATGTTCTCCATTTCCATCCATGTTGTTGCAAACGGCAGGATTTCATTCTTTTCATGGCTATAAAATATTGCATGGTGTACATATACTACAATTTTTCTATTAATTCACCCAGTGATGGACACTTATGTTGATTCCAAATCTTGGCTATTGTGAATAGTGCTTCAATAAACATGGGAGTGCAGATATCTTTTATATATAATGAATTCCTCACTTTCAGATATATAACAAGCAGTAGGATTGCTTGGTCATTTGACACTTTTAGTTTTAGTGTCCTGTGGAACCCCCATATTGTTTTCCATATTGATTGCACTAATTTAAAGACCCATCAACAGTTTGCATGGGTTCCCCTTTCTCCACATCCTTGCTAGGATTTGATATTCTCTGACAATTTAATAAAAGCCATTATAATTGTGGTGAGATAATAGCTCATTTTAGTTTTGATTTGCATTTCTCTGATGACTAATCATGTTGAGCATTTCTTCACTACCTATTGGCCATTTGTATGTCTTCTTTTGAAAACTTTCTGTTCATGTCCTTTGCCCACTTTTTGATAGGGTTGTTTGATTTTTCCTTGCTAATTTTCCTGAGTTCTAAATAGATTCTAGGAATTTTTCTTTAAACCTTGAACCCAAAAAAAAAAAAACAAAAACCTTGAACCCAGTTTGAAAATTACAGGTTCGATGTACCTGAAAACATCCACTTCTCTCCGCCCCTACCACGTCACTGCTGTGGCCCAAATCTCTATTATTTCTTGCCTGAAAAACTGCCCCCACCTGCTAATGGTTCTCTCCACTTCTGCTTTTCCCTCCTTCTAATCCCGAGGTGGGGACCTGAAGCCTTAAGGCCACATGTGACCCTCTGAGTCCTTAAGTGCATCCTTTTGAGTGAATCCAGATTTTATAGAACAAATCCTTTTCATTTTTATGAATACATTTTTGTTTGTCTTTTATATTTTTTATTTTATTTTTAAAATGAACATATTTAAAATACCAAAGAATAACATAAGTTTCAACGAAATAATCCTCCCTGATTTACTGGAGCAATTAGAACATTAATAAGCCATAAGGACTAAAGGAATGTCTGCTACGTTCACGATCTAGTTCTAACTTACCCACGTGACTGGGGCCATCACTGCACGAGGCTGGTTGGCGAGAGTTTATGGGGGTCAAGTTCACCAGTCTGTTATCAGCTTTTGATGACAGCACACTGAGTTTCTGTTTGCAGTGGAATTTGTGAATAGCTGCACAGCTCGACAGTATTTTTTAATTCTGTCTGCTTAACGGCCCATCATGTCAAAGAAGACCAAGAGAACGCTGAAGGAAGAAAATAGATTTTTTAATGATGATTGGGAATTGCAATAGTATCTTGTTTCTGCTGAAGATAAGATGATTTGCTTGCTTTGTGATACTGCAGTGTCAGCACTAAAGAAACTCAATGCTCATTAGCATTATAACACTCATAAGGACTTCAGATATTTTATAATAAATTAGAGGGAGAGTCGCGAAAGATCGTATTGCATAAATTAGAAGATGAAAAGCGAAAGCAAAGATGATTCTTTCAAGCAGCAATGAGAACTGGAAATAATGCCACTGAAGCAACTTATAAAGTAGTTTATATACTCAGGAAAAAAGGGAAGCCGTTCAGTGATGTAGAAATTGTGACAGAATGCATTGTCGAGGTTGTAGGATGCTTACACCATGATAATGTTTCAAAGTACAATCGACTGCCTCTTTCAAGGAGAATCATAACTGATCGGCAGCATGAATTCACCTTTGACTTAACAGAACAACTTCATGCAATACTTCAAAAGGGAAATATATATTATTCAATCGCTTTGGATGAATCAACTGATACTACTGATTCGGTGCAGGTTTTATACTTCATTCCGGTCATAACAGAACATTTTTTTTGCTACGAAGAGCTACTCGCTTTGGGCACTCTTGCGAACAGAACACGGGAAATGGATGTCTTCAATAACTTTCAAGATAAATATCATGAAGTTGGACTGAATTTGGTAAATTAGCGAGTATGTACAGATGGTGCACCTTCCATGATAGGAAAACATGAAGGGTTTATTGCATAGATAAAAAAAAAAAAAAGTATTAACAGATCCAGATGCTCCCATTTCTTTTCATTGTTTCTTGCACCAGCAAAATCTCTGTGCTAGAGCTACTATTTTAAGTGACGCTTTGCAACAAGTTACAAGTATTGTTAAGTATATTCGTGCAAATGCAACACTGTGTCGTCAGTTTTGTAACATGCTAAAGTTGACTGATGAGGTATTCAGTGCTGTATCATTCTAAAGCCAGCCAAAATTTTATCTCTGTGAGAACTGATAGTTACATTTTGTGAAGAACAGAATCAGCAATGTGAGTTACCGAAAGAAGATTTCTGTAGGAATGCAACATTTCCGTGTGATATCCTGTCCAATCAAAATGACTTGAATATTTCTTTGCAAGAGAAAGCAAAGTCTTTATATATGATATGTGGCAAAAAAAAAAAAAAAAATCTAAGCATTTTGAAAAAAGCTATAGTTTTTCAAAACACTTCTTCTTCAAAAGGAAATTTCAAATGAACATTTTCCCCAGTTAGCAAAGGCCATTGGTAAGCAGGAGGATATATATGAATCATTTGAAGAATATGTAACTGTTATGTACCTATTTTCATTGGAGAATACAATGAAAGGTTCACTGACTTTGAGAATCAAGACATCACACTCAAATTAGCATTTCAGCCTCACCTAGTTGATATCACCAAGGCATCTGAAGAACTACAGATGGAATTGCTTGAGATCTCAGTAGATGACATTTTAAAGTCATTGTTTGATGCTAAGAAAGATCCAACTGAAATATGGAAAAATGCAGTAGAATACCCACGCCTTCAGCAATATGCCCCCAAAATGCTTTCTTGCTTTTCAACCACTTATTGCTGCAAATCTGCATTCTCCTACCTGACCCAAATCAAGATGCCCTTAAGTTGGCAAATGACTGACACCCATCTGGAGGATCGGCTGTAACTGTGGGCTTCCACGCTGCAACCAAATATTCGAATGCTCTCCAACCAACAGCAGACACGACAAAGTCAGTAAAAGGTTAGTTACCTTTAAAAATTAACAAATAGTTTTCATCCTTTGAAATTATTAAGTACATAGTAGTTAGATTTTTACAAAACAATGTACATTTTTAAGTATATCTAATCGAAGTTTCTTGAATGCAGCCTTATTTGATTGCAGTTAAATTAACTTGGGCTTCCAACATGAAAATATTCCCCACCCTTGCTCTAATCCATTCTCCGCACAGCAGTCAGATACAAAGAAGCGATTCTCATGAAATATTGAACAGCTACAAAAATGGTCGTAGAATATGTATAAGGTGCAAACAATGGTTACAATAGACACCCATGAGCCTACCACCTGGCTTCAGGAAAAAGAACCTTGTTATTATCTTTTCTGGTTCCATTCTCTTCCCCTATTCGGAAGCACCACTTTCTTGAAGTATGAGTTTATCATGTTTTTGCTTTGCTTACTACTTTTGCCAAAAGTATGGCTCCCTAATGGTATTTTGTGTGGTTTTGCATGTGTTCTTTTGGGACCCACGTGTAAGAGCTTCTCAGTTTCAGTGTCACTTTCTCAGAACATTTCTCTGACCTGGGTCCCTCCTGGCCCTAAGACTGTGAACTCCAGGAGGGCAGGGCCCATATCTGTTTTGTTCCACGTCGTATTCTCTGGGGCCAGGTGCTGTGCCAGGCACCGCGTAGGTGCCTGAGACAGAGTTGGTGGAATGAGGAGTCCAGTCCTTTCCAGTCTGAAGTCCCCTGGCCCAGGGAAAGGAAATAAGGAAGTGAGAAAGTTAAAGGAGACTCGCTCCTCCTGTGCCTTTGGCTTCCAGGCATTTCATGGCGGAGTTGATATCTGAAGAGTTCTTTGAAGGAATGTCGATGAAGCTACTCCAAAGGAAGAGAACATCTCCAATGCTGAACACTAAAATTGATGTCTGGAGGGAATAAATGAGTGCATAGAGCATAAATAAGCAGGAGTTGTAGACTTGGTTGTCTCCAGGGAAAAGAGTCGAGGTGAAGATGCTTTTGGGGATATGGAATTAGCCTAAATTCCAGCCAGCATGACGTGGAGAAGACAAAAAAAGTCAGCCTAGATGGGTGGCCTAGAGACATCATACTCCACAGCTCGGATTGACATGGTGGACACCCAGATTTGCTTATGGGTGTGTTTGGTTTTCTGCCTGTGCTGGTGGGAATCGTATTCTTTCAGTCCTTCCTGGGAGCACCCTGGCTGAGAGCCAAGCATGTTCCAAGCCGGGCAGTGCCCCTGAGGTCCTGGTCAGACTGGGTGGGGTGGCATGCCACCGTTGAACATGATCGCAAGGACATTCCCAGGCTGCTATGCATAAGCAATGAAATCCATTCCACAGAGGACCTTACAACCTGCAACACACTCTCCCATGCCCAGTCTCGTCCCACTGGGAATGGGAGCATATTGATCAGTACCCAATATTCCCTGCAAAATCCCAGCAGCTGGGATGCCGCACGGGGGGTCTATGTAGGCTCAGGCTGGAGTCTCTGTTTGCTCATTGACCAGCTATGTAGACTTGGGCAAGTCACTTAGCTTCTCCGTGCCTCAGTTTGCTCATCTGTAAAATGGGAATATCCAAACCTAACAGGTTTCCTGGGAGGAAATGGTGGTAATTAATGAAGGTGAAACACTTGGCATGGTAC
Organism: Cheirogaleus major; assembly: GCA_963574435.1. Lineage (NCBI taxonomy): Eukaryota > Metazoa > Chordata > Mammalia > Primates > Cheirogaleidae > Cheirogaleus > Cheirogaleus major. The sequence continues at coordinate 1,192 of CAUYPO010004030.1, read as the reverse complement.
ATGGGGAGCTCTCAAGTCTTTTTTCTTTTTCCTAAAGGAATTCTTATTTTATACATGAGTGAGCAAATGATACGTGGAGGGTTTTGACTCAGTGGAGTTAAGTACTTGAAACGGGGCCCAGAACACAGATCTAGGGCCTTTTTTTGCCAGTGTTCTTTGGACATGTTGCTTCCCACTGTGAGAATAACTCAGATATCCTAAGCCTCTCTTAATTAAACTCTTCTTGTGAAGGGGCTGCCCATTTTTTTTAAAAGTCTCTTTCCTTTTGGTTTCATTACATTCTTAGTCTCATAATTTTAAATGGGGGGGGGATTAAAACTGAGCAATTGGTAGCAGCCTGTATGTACAAATGACCCCGAAGGTTTGTGAAAAATGAAGCAAGAAGTAGGTAGAGCCGGAAGTGCCTTTTTGTGAAAAGTCAGCTCAGTGTGAAAGGGACCGGCAGGCTGACTTGTGACAATTAGTGACCCAGTGAAGCAAAAAAAGCCCCCTCCCAGGCTGTGTGCCTCCCCCCCAGCTGACACACCGCCCCTGGCAGCCCTGACCTTTTTCTTGGTTTCTTTCCAGAACAGAGTTTCTCAACGAGATGGCCCACGGGTAAAACTCAGAGCACCCCTGAACTTGGCTGGGAAAAATTTATGTCTTCATTTCTACTAACCCGTGCTTGAACTTCAGCATGTCCCTCCATTATGGACAAAGTCAGCAAGCCCCAGTGATTGCTTTAGCAATACCTGTGGCTTTGTCGCTGGTACCAATCCCAGGTGCTTTCCTGTCGCAGAGTAATTGTGGCAGTCATCTTGAAATATTGTTTATGCTCAGCACTGCTTGGAAAATGCAGTAGTTACGAGGCTTGCTATTAGATCTCTGTATATCATGTGTTAATATATTATAACCACGAATACTAGGTTGTATGATACATGCCATAGTATATGTTATTTCCATATATACTGAGTTATATACGTTATATGGTAGGGCAGGGCACAGTGGCTCACACCTGTCATCCTAGCACTCTGGGAGGCCGAGGTGGGAGGATCCTTGAGCTCAGGAGTTCGAAACCAGCCTGAGCAAGAGCGAGACCCCGTCTCTACTAAAAATAGAAAGAAATTAATTGGCCAACTAAAAATATATAGAAAAAATTAGCCAGGCATGGTGGCGCATGCCTGTAGTCCCAGCTACTCGGGAGGCTGAGGCA
>CAUYPO010004029.1:0-11390 GCA_963574435.1 Cheirogaleus major | reverse complement strand
TGTCACATGTCCATTGGCAAGAGCCTCCATCCATAAACTGAGAAAAATTCTGTCCTGGATAGTCCAGCCAGCCAAGATCAACTCCTCTCCAAGTTTATTATTCTTTAAAGAATAGTTGGAATCTTTATTAAGACAAAATGTCAACTACTACTATGTCCATTGTATGATAGTCAGATTGGTTTAGCCCATTCCTAGTCCACTTTAACACCAGATATAGACCCTAGTTCAGAGTCTCTTCTCTACACAGATGGCCTATTCCACCTCCTGGTAACCAAGAACTTCTTACTTCCCCATATGGGCCAGGTACAACACTCTCCTATGTCTGAAAAAATTACTGATCCACTCAGCTTGGCCTATTCCTGTTGCCTACAAGTCCAAACTCTGATGAGTATGCCAACCAACACTAACTCCCCTATAGGCTTTCTTCCACAGGGTAAGATTTTGAAATTACTGGATGCTGGGTTTCTCTTGAGCTAATAACATTTAGAGCATGATTAATATATGAAAGATCAAAGTAAATAATGAAATATTCATGCAATACATATCTGGTTGAGTCCAATACTTTCAAGGTGAAGAGCAGAAGTAAATATTGACAGGGAACTCAGACCTAATTCTTTCAAGAAGTCCAACAGTTCTACATTCCCTAATTATTCCATGGAAAAAGGATTAGGTAAAATTCAACATCCTTTCATGATAAAAAAAAAACTCTTGAAAAAACTGGGTATAGAAGGAATATACCTCAACATGATAAAAGATATATATATGACAGACCCACAGCTAGTATCATACTAAATAGGGAGACTCTAAAAGCCTTTCCTCTAAGATCTGGAACAATACAAGGATGCTCACTTTCACCACTGTTATTCAACATAATACTGGAAGTTCTAGCTAGAGCAATTAGACAAAAGAAAGAAATAAAGGACATCCAGATTGGAAAGGAAGAAGTAAAATTATCCTAATTTGCATTGGATTTGATATTATATCTTGAGAAACCTAAAGACTCTACCCAAAAACTATTAGAAATAATGAATAAATTCAATGAAGTTGCAGGACACGAAATCAACATACAAAAATAAGTAGCATTGCTATATGTCAACAGTAAACAATTTGACAAAGAAACCAAGAAAGTGATCCAAGTTACAATAGCTACAAATAAAATAAAATGCCTAGGAATAAGCTTAATCAAAGAAGTGACAGATCTCTACAATGAAAACTATAAAACATTGATGAAAGAAATTGAAGAGGTCACAAAGAAATGGAGAAATAATCCACGCTCATGGATTGGAAGAATCAATATTGTTAAAATGTCCATATTACCCAAAGCAATCTATAGATTCAATGTAATCCCCATCAAAATACCAATGACATTTTTCAGAGTAACAGAAAAAATAATCCTAAAATATATATGGAACCACAAAAGACCCAGAATAGCCAAAGCCATCCTGAGCAAAAATAGCAAAACTGGAGGAATCACATTACCTGACTTCAAATTATATTACAGAGCTATAGTAACCAAAACAGCATGGTACTGGCACAAAACAGACACGTATACCAATGTAACAGAATACAGAACTCAGAAGTAAACCCATACATCTATAGTAAACTTACCTTCAACCAAGGTGCCAAGAACATATAGTGGGGAAAGGACAGTCTCTTCAATAAATGGTTCTGGGAAAATCAGATATCCATATGCAGAATATTGAAACTAGACCCTTATCTCTCTCCATATATAAAAATCAAATAAAGATGAATTAATGACTTAAATATAAAAGACTTGAAACTATAAAACTCTAAAAGAAAACATTCAGGAAATACATCAGGACAATGTGGGCAAGGACTTTTTGAGTAATACCCCCAAAACACAGGCAACCAAAGCAAAATTAGACAAATGGGACCACATCAAGCTAAAAAGCTTCTGCACAGCAAAAGAAACAACAAAGTGAAGAGACATCCCACAGAATGGAAGAAAATAGTTGCAAACTACCCATCTGAGAAGGGATTAATAACTATAATAAAAAAGTAGCTCTAACAACTCAATAGGAAAAAATCACATAATCCTATTAAAATGGCAAAAGATCTGAAAAGATATTTTTCAAAAGAAGACATACAAATGGCCAGCAGGTATATGGAAAAATGCTCAACGTCATTAGTCATCAGAAAAATGCAAATCAAAACTACAATGAGATATCTCACCCCAGTTAAAATGGCTTTTATCAAAAAGACAGGCAACAAAGAATACTGTCGAGGATATGGAGAAAGAGGAACACTAGTACTCTGTTGGTAGGAAGGTAAATTCATGCAACCACTATAGAGAACAGTATGGAGGTTCCTCAAAAAACTAAGAATGAAACTACCATATGACCCAGCAAGCCCACTGCTAGGTATATAATATTCAAAAGAAAGGAAATCAGTATATCAAAAAGATATCTTCACCCCCATGTTTATTGCAGCACTATTCACAATAGCCAGAATTTGGAATCAACCTAAGTGTTCATCAATGGATGAATGGATAAAGAAATTGTGGTACTCATATACAATGAAATATTACATAGCCATAAAAAAGAATGAAATCTTGCCATTTGCAACAACATTGATGGAATTGGAGAACATTATGTTTAGTGAAATAAGTCAAGCACAGAAATACAAACCTCTCATGTTCTCACTCATATGTAGGAGCTAAATATTAAAACAATTGATCTAATGGAGACAGAGAGTAGAATGATGGTTACCAGAGGTTGGGAAGGGTACCAGGGAACGGGGAATAAAGTGGGGATGGTTAATAGGTGCAAAACTATAGGAAGAATAGGCAATATTTGACAGTACAACAGAGTAACTATAGTCAACAATAATTTATGGTATACGTTAAAATAACTAAAAGAGTGGAATTGAAATTTTCCTAATGCACAGAAATGATAAATGCTTGAGGTGATAGATACCTCAAATATCTTGATTTGATTAATACACATGTATCAAAATATCACATTTACCCTGTGAATATATAATTATTATATATCCATAATAATTAAAAATAAAAAAGAATTTTTTTCTGATTTGGTCCATATTTCACCTCCTAGAAATTTATGAAAGTTGCTGCATTTTTGACCAGATTATATTGATTGGAGATGTAGAAACATGGCAAATACACCATAGCATAGCAAGAAATAAGGGATACTGGAATATACAGGCAAAGAAGACTAGGAAATTCTGTAAAGTAAGAGTCTCCCAGAGCTAGATATTGAATCAGTTGTCTGTTTAATCAATTTAAAAAGAAAAAAAATTCTATTTAACATGGTTTATGTATATGCTTTCTACATGTTTTCCAGATACTATATTTTTTGCCATGAACATTAAAATGATTAACATTTATAATTAAGACAAAATCTCCAAGGTATTCTTTTTTTCTATTTTCAGATGACAAAATGTAAGCTAGGTGCTACTACCTGTTGTCTATTTTCAGGTTTAATATATATGCAAAGAAACCTCCTATTGACATGGAGAAACCCAATAGGCCTTTATAAAGTTTCAGTGTCACTACTTATGACTTTAGGGCCACTGAGCAAGTTAATTCACCTCTCTGCTTCAATTTACAATTTTTTGTGGAATGAGAATGGTGATATTACCTATATTTACTCAATAGAGCTGGTATTGCCAAGGATCAAATAAGACAATGTATGTGAAATCACCTTGGAAAGGACTATACAAATGTAAGGGATTATTGCAGCTGCTTTGATGCCCTTTTGGAGCAAGGTTGTTGGTATAAATTCATTGGATGAAGTTTAATGTGTTATTATTGTGAGATTGGTGTTGGAGTAACTTTTCATACTCATTTAGTTTTCAGATATACCAGACTCTGCATGTTTGATAGGAAAATTATCAGTGAGTAAAGTTTGTGAATGTAGTTGTGATTATGCAGTTGGTTTAAGTTATGGTGAGATTTTAAAACTGCAGCTACCAAATTTGCGGCCTAACTACCTCTAGTTTTCATGGCAAATTCATGGAAAAATTCTGAATTGTTGGGAGGATGAAATGAAATAACATACATAAATTGTCTCACATAATATGTCTCATTTAAAAATTATTTCACATCCAGTTTTAATTGCACATACTTGTCTTCAGCACCAAATATGTGTAGCCAGACCCCTATTAGTTTAGATGTTGAGGAAACCAAACACAAATAAGACAATGTTCCAGTGCTTTCAAGCCCACAGTCCAGTGGAGATTTGTTTGTTAGCTTTGTGAAAGCAAAGCCTTTTGGGCATGGGACACAAAATAGGAACTTCTTTCCTGCTTGTATCAAAGACAGACTTCACTAATATTATGTATAGATATGTATATTTCTTATTCATCTTTGTATAACACAAGTCCCTACTCCAGTAAATGTGTGGCAAACAAACAAATTAAGGATTGGAAAGTGGGAAAGGGTGGGCATGGTAGTGATGTTTGGCCTATTCAGATGAGAACACAGCTTATTTATGGGCTATCTTTTCTGCTTCCCTTTCCTTGTTTTGAATGACTCTTTTCAAGTTTTCTTTTTTTTCCTACTTAGCTGGTAGCTATGGTTACCAGCAACCACCAGGGGCCCAGACAAAGAACTTTAGCAAGGGATCTACCGGCATAGGTCCCTTGCAGTCACGGGTGAGGTTGTGGGTATGGCTTCAATGACACAATCACAATGTGAGAGTTCAAGGTTTTTAGTGTTTACAGATCCTTATGTTAGGTAGAGCAGCCAGAAATGGACAGACCTCTGTCCTAGGTCTCCTATAGCATATAGTAACTGCATGAATGTAGGAGAGGACTTTCATTATTTAAGGGTCATTTGAGGTGGGTGTCCTAATTTTGTGGGGTTACCTTCTATGGTGTTCTTTAAACAATTCTGTCAACAAGGGCAGGAGAGCAGTTTAACAATAAGCTGGGGTTAAAATAGGTCTCTGAAGAGGGACTCTTTATCTGTCTTGGTCAGCCTGGGCCAAGCATAGGCAGCCATCAACTATTGCTTCTCCTTTGCTCCTAAGACAGAGGTACTCCAAGACTTCCTGCTGCTGTCAGTCCTTTTTTGTCCTAGGACTTATATAGGACCTCGTTTATGAAACTTTCATATGAGTACAGAGCTCCATTCTTATAAGACATGTCAGCAGAGGTTTTCAAAGTTAAGATTTCTGGGGCTCTTCTGAGGGGTTTAGAAGTAGATCTAAAATGCAAGCCCTCCTCAGGCATGAAATAAACAAAAGTGGGTCATCTTGAATGAGGTGAGTCAAAGGGGACTCTTTTAGGTTGGCAGCAGCTGAGGAAGACCTCCATCAGATCCAAAAAATAATAATCCCTTACATTTCTATGGAATGTATAAGTTCTGTATATGTATATTTTTCAAAATATTTTCAAATATATTATATTAGTTGATTTGTATAGCACTGTTAGAAGAAAATTATAGCAACAATTATGTTCACCTTTAAACAAATGTGGAAATGGATACCTAGAGAGAAAAAGCCTCCTTTTCATTCCCTCTTCTTTTTGCTTCACAATAGTTTCTTTCCCATAATAAATTCCATAGTGATTATAAATCAATACATTGTAAGAAAGTTTTGTGTAAGGACCTCTTTTTGACATCTTCCCTAGCTCTCTCAATCTCTTAGTCTTCAACTTGCAATTGCATTTTTTCTCCACTAGAAGCATTAGTAGGATGGTGGTAGATCTTAAAATGCATTTTTTTAGTGACTGCTTTATTGAGATATAATTTACATACCACACAATTTAAGCATTTAAATTATACAATTCAATAGTTTTTTGGTATATTCACAGAGTTGTATAAACATCCCTGAAATCAATATTGGAACATTTTCATCACTTCCAAGAGAAACCCTTTACTCTTAACTGTCACTCCCTAGTATACTTGTCTCCTTACTCATGATACATTCAGTAAAATAGGAAGCACAGGGGACAATATTTTTAAATTATTTTTTATTGGTTTATAATAGTTGTCATATTTTGGGGGTACATGTGATATTTTATACATGTATACAAAGTATAATGATCAAATCAGGCTAATAGGGATATTCATCACTTCATACATTTATCTTTTCTTTGTGTTGGGAGCATTGCAATTCTTCTCTTCTAGCTATTTTGAAATATGCAATAAATTGTTAACTCTAATTTCCTTACTGTGCTATTGGACACTAGATCTTATTCTTTCTATTTAACTGTATGTTTGTACCCATTAAACAACTTCTCTTTATCCCCACTTCCCTCCCTATTCTTCCCAGCTTTTGGTAACCACTATTCTACTTTCTACATCCATGAGATCCACTTTTTTAACTCCCATATGTGAGTGAGAATGTGCAATATTTGTCCTTATGTGTTTGGCTTTTTTACATAACATAATGACCTCCAGTTCTATGCATGTTGCTCCAAATGACATAAATTCATTCTTTTTTATGGCTGAATAATATTCCATCATGTATATATATCATGTTTTCTATACCCATTCATCTGTTGAGGTACACTTAGATTGATTCCATATCTTTGCTATTGTGAATAGTGCTACACTAAACATATAAATGCAAGTAGCCATTTGATAAAGTGATTTCTTTTCCTTTGAGTAGATATCCAGTAGTAGGATTGCTGGGTCAAATGGTAGTTCTATTTTTATCTTTTGGAGAAATCTCCATACTGTTTTCCATAGGGGCTGTACCAATTTATATCCCCACCAACAGTGTATAGGCATTCCTCTTTCTTCACATCCTTGCTAGCTTAGTTATTTTTTTGTCTTTTTTTTTTTAATTTTTAAGTGTCTTTTCTTTTTTTTTTTTGCTTTTATTTCATCATTATTTTTTGTCTTTTTGATAAAAGCTATTCTAACTGAGGTGAGATGATATCTTATTGTAGTTTTGATTTGAATTTCCCTGATAATTAGTGATGTTAAGCATTTTTTCATATACCTGTTGGCCATTTGTATGTCTTCTTTTGGGAAATGTCTATTCAGCTCTTTTGCCCATTTTACAATGGGATTGTTATTTTGCTATTGAGTTGAGTTCCTTATACATTCTAGTTATTAATCCCTTGTTATATGGATAGTTTGCAAATATTTCCCCCATTCTGTAGGTTGCATGAGACAATATTTTAATGGTCAGTCATTCATTCACACAAGCCTTGCCTTCCCTGACCACTTCAATAGCCCTCCTTTCCCTGAACACCCAGAGCACATTCTCTGTACATTTCTTAGGAATATCACACTTTCTAACTTATATTTTAGTTCTTTCTTTCCATTCTATCTCCTCTAATCAAATGTGAGTGACTTTGGGAGAGGAACTCTGTTACACATCATTGTATTATTCATTGTACCTAATATTGGGCATAGCATTTTATGCTCTTTATTGTCTGTTACCTGAACAGACTTAGCTTATTACTAAAATCTCAAAGAGCCAAATAAGTAGAAAATAAGGTTTATGGTGAATTTTCTATTCATTTTTAATGCCTATGTTCCCATTCTTCCCATCAGCCCAACTAAGCTCTCATTTCCCTCATAAACTCTTTCACGACCACTGCACTTTTCCTGAATGTGGACTGAATTTGCTGCTTGGACTATTTCTTTGTCCTTTTACATATTCTGCCTGGAGCAGTGCATTATCTTTCTATGAGAATGATCAAAAGCTACTTATAAGTAAAACCAAATTCTCTCAAGAAATAGTTGGGAGATAGTCATAGGCTGATAAATACCTGCTTTTCCTACTTCATGGGGCTGTTATAAAAAGCAACTAAGAACTTACGTGAAAGACTTTGGAAACCCTAAACTGGAAAGAAATTGAATATTTTTTATTGTTATCATTATTATTTCAAAAACCTTTCCATTTTTTCTAAGTTAAAAAGATACTAAAAATTTAGCTTATGTTTCTTATTACAGCAAACCCTTCCATTGACAGAGGGTATGAGAGTAAATGGCACAGTCTCAACCACACTTCTCTTTCTCACCAACCCTGGCCACTTATTGGCACTCTCAACCTTCCTATGAAGATTAACTTTTTGTTTCCTTTTTTGTCTTTTTTCATCTCAGACCTACAGATGCAAATGATTCATTGCTGCTCTCTCCCTTACTTCCTTAACAGGAAAGCTTGTGACCACACCAAGATCTTCATGTTGTTTTCTAATCTGATACTGAGAATGCTGCAAAATGTATTTGTGTGTGTAAATATGCACTTAGGCTGTTGCTATTTTTTCTTTACAGCATTCTAGTTTTATATCTAAGGTACTAAATTTTCCAAAAATTCTGTTTTGCCAAAATCATGTTTTGGAATGGCAATTCTAGGCTTTGCAAAGCCATAGTTTATGCACACTGCACTCAGCAACTTTTATGGATTGAATTGTGTCCCCCCTCAAAAACAAGATATCTTGAAGTTCTAATGCTCAGTACCTCAGAATGTGGCTTTATTTGGGAATGGGGTCATTGTGGATATAAACAGTTAAGATGATTACATACCACAGTAGGTGGGCCCTTAATCCAAATATGATTGGTATCTTTAAAGAAGAGGGACATTTGGGCAGAGAGAATGGCCACGTGAAGACAGAGAAAGAGCTTGGAGTAATGTAGTTACAAGCACCCGAGTGGCTGGTGCTACCAGAAACTAGAAGAGCAAGGAAGGATTCTCTCCTAGAGCTTTTGCAGGGACCATGACGATTTTAAAATCTTGATTTTGAACTCTAGTCTCTAGAATTGTGAGAAAATAATTTCTGTTGTTTTAAGTGACCTAGTTTGTGGTACTTTGTTATGGCAGCTCTGGGAAACTAATACGGCAGTCAAGAGAATTTTTTGAAGTTATTAATTAACTCTTTCCTTTCTTCCAGTTCCTTTTCCTTATAACCTTCTGCAGATTCTGGAAAGGAAAAGCACATTCAGATCCACTTCAACCAAACAAATACTTTGGCTTATAAACTTTCACTGCCCATGCACCTTGCCACCCCCTTACTTTCATTCTTCTCCCTGTTGCCCTACAAAAATCCTATAAACATCCATGTCTTTGCTGGTTCTGTTTCCAATGTTCTTCTTCCTTTACCTACCTAAATCCTACTTATCTTCCAGGGATTAGTTAGGGTACTCTCACTACTTTAGTGAGGCTGATCTTGATTCCTCCCATTGGAATTGATACCTTTTCTGCTCCACAATAGCAATCAGTTTGTACCACTATTATGTCACTTATTTAATTTTGCCTTGCATTATAATTGTTTCTATTCTTGTTCCCCTGCATTGCATCTCACATATTTGTATTTGATTGGAACCTTTTAAACAGGAAGTAGTGGCTCTAATTTTTCTCTTTTGTCTCTAATATGAAATTGTTTGGGTTTATTCACATGAGGTCCTACACTGGTGTTGATTAAATTTTTTGATATATCTCTCTCTCTCTTCCTCTCCATTGTTTATGAAATAAAGAAATAATTTTGGTTTAACATATTTCCAAATTTTACAAAACCAAACATAAATATTTGTTTTATTTTTAACTTATCTTTTAAATATACTTATCATTACACAATACCAACCACTGGTGGAAGAGGAGGAGGACATCATAGAAATCTGACCAAGGTTCTTCCACCTGTTAACAAATGGACACACATAGTGATGTAAGAAAAGATTTTCTCTAAGACTGTTTATTTGCTCCTGGGCTAGAACTACCATGCAGCTGGGACTGGATGATGATGTTGGTGAGATATCACCTCTCAGAGGCATTTTATGGATTAAGTTTCCTACTTTCCTCAAATATCAACTCTGAAGAGAAGGATTGTGTTTTCACTGAGCTGTGAATATGAAAATCATGTATCTAAGATCTTATGGCTATGACCTAGTGAGTATGGTTCCTTTTTTAAAAATTTAATTTCATAATCATTGGGCTGATTACTAGATAAAGGCTCCACAGGAAGTCAAAACAAGAAACTGTTCTGAGTAGGTGGTTTTGTTATGGTGCCTCAGTACTGCTTTTTGAAATTAAGATTTCATCCCATGTAAAAATCAAGGCTTTTGTTTTTTCACACCTTCTGAAGTGTTATTCCCATAGTAGCTCTAGGAAATTTGGCTTAGGATGTCAACTTCAAGGGAGCTTGGATATGACTGTGGATTGAAATTGGAAATTGCTTTGTACAACTGTATTTGTCATGGGCACTGTTGTCAGTGTGGTAGCTGGATAGGTCAGGGTAGTCTGCTTTAAACTAATTCCTCCATCATGCCTGAAATTTCATCATTTGGGATCTAGGTCCTGTGTTAAGAGTACCTTCCTTTGTCTTCTTTTAAAAGGAAAATTGCCCTAAGAGCATTAAACTCCTAGCAGCCCAATTTGAACAAATATAATGCTCTTGGTTATTAGAAAATTGCCATCTTTGTAGGTTGTTCTGTGTTACCCTACTTGAAGACAATAATAGAGCCTTTCCCTGTGCTTGGTTGACTAGAGAAGCAATCCTCACCAACCCCTGGTAGCATCTTTGTCCTCTTTTCCTGGAGTTTTCATCAGTCTTTCCTAATCCTCCAAATTTCTTTTTTTTTTTTTTTAATCATTGCCAGAGATTTATTATTTTTTTCTTTTACCTTTTGGAATTGGATTTTTTCTTTTTTATTTAAAAATGTTAAGAGGCTATAGATATTTTTGTTACATGGCTGAGTCAGGATGATAAATGTGCCCATCACCCAAATAGTGTTCATTGTACCTGTTAGGTGGATTTTTGCCCTTCCCCTCCTCTCCATTCACCACTGCCTGGTTTCCAATGACTTTTACTTTCCTCTGTGTACTTGTGTGTCCATTGGTTAGTTCCAATTTATCAGAGAATACATGTGGTGTTTGTTTATCCATTCTTGAGATACTTCACTTAGGATAATGGTCTCCAGTTTCTTTCAAATTGCTGCAAAAGGCATTGATTTATTCTTTTATGGCTCAGTAGTATGCCGTGGTATACATATCACATTTTGTTAATCCACTCACGAACTTGTTTCTTTCTTTTTTTTTTTACTTATTTTTTTTTTATTTCAGCATATTATGGGGGTACAAATATTATGGTTAGGTATATTCCCCACGCCCCCCTCCTCCCTCGAGGCAGAGCCTCAAGCATGACCACACCCCATACGTTGCACATCTTACTCATTATGTTTGTATATACCCATCCCCTCCTCCCCCCTCCCACCTGCCCAACACCCAACAAATGTTATTCCTACATGTCCACTTAGATGTTGATCCGTTAATACCAATTTGCTGGTGAGTACATGTGGTGCTTGTTTTTCTATTCTTGAGATACTTCACTTAGTAGAATGGGTTCCACCTGTATCCAGGAGTATACAAGAGGTGCTATATCACCATTGTTTCTTAAAGCCGAATAGTACTCCATGGTATACATATACCACATTTTGTTGATCCACTCATGTATTG
>CAUYPO010004024.1:0-35213 GCA_963574435.1 Cheirogaleus major | reverse complement strand
ACTCACTTCAATTCTTGGCCTCTTGGGTCAATTCATGCTCCTTCTTCACACCCTTGATCTGAAAGATCTTCTAGAATCATTGTCTGTGGCCCAGCTTGGTGGCTCACGCCTGTAATCCTAGAACTCTGGGAGGCCAAGGCCCGGTGGATCGTTTGAGCTCAGGAATTCGAGACCAGCCTGAGCAAGAGCGAGGTCCCGTCTCTACCAAAAATAGAAAGAAATTAGCTGGACAACTAAATATATAGAAAAAATTAGCCGGGCATGGTGGCACATGCCTGTAGTCCCAGCTACTCAGGAGGCTGAGGCAGAAGGATCGCTTGAGCCCAGGAGTTTGATGTTGCTGTGAGCTAGGCTGATGCCACGGCACTCTAGCCTGGGCAACAGAGTGAGACTCTGTCTCAAAAAAAAAAAAAAAAATCTATGTTATTTCAATGGCATTTTCGGAAGAAGGAGAAAACTTTGATTCTATTTGTCATTTTCTTTTTTTTTTTTTTTTTTTTTTGAGAAAGAGTCGCACTATGTTGCCCGGGCTAGAGTGAGTGCCGTGGCGTCAGCCTCACTCACAGCAACCTCAATCTCCTGGGCTCAAGCGATCCTACTGACTCAGCCTCCCGAGTAGCTGGGACTACAGGCATGCGCCACCATGCCCGGCTCATTTTTTCTATATATTTTTTAGTTGGCCAATTAATTGCTTTCTATTTATAGTAGAGACGGGGTCTCGCTCTTGCTCAGGCTGGTTTTGAACTCCTGAGCTTGAGCGATCCACCCGCCTCGGCCTCCCAGAGAGCTAGGATTACAGGCGTGAGCCACCGCGCCCGGCCTGTCATTTTCTTAAATCTAAAAGTACTTCTTGTATTTGGAAATAATGGGAATTTGGACTTTTCACTAATTTAGATGAGTTTTTTCCCCCAACTAGTTGACTCGAATAATGATGTTTTAGGTACTTTATGACTTGGAGATGCATTTTTCACCTCACTGTCAACTTTGGCCCAGCTGCCTCACTCTAGAGTTCATTTCAAGGGCAGCGAGGTTATACAAGCCAAAGATGTCATAGTGTATCAGCCTTTCTAGTTGGCTCAACCCCAGAGAAATGCTCTGTTTTCACTCTAAACAATCCTTCATTGAATTTGGCAACAAGAATTAGGTCTAGCTCTTAAGGTCCTGTTTAAAAATGTGTATCATTTTCAGTATGTTTTCATGACTTTATATTTTCTGGCATGAAATTAAGATAAAAATATATTTCTTTTCCCCAAGTTGTAAGTCAAACAAATAGATGAAAATCATAGTTGGAGAGATATTGGAATGAAGGTTATAGCATAAGAGGATGCTTTATACCATCAATTGACTGATGAATGCAGAATTCAAGATAATGTCATCATTCACAATTTTATTTTTTTGTGTATGCAAGTATTAGCAACATATTGAGGTCTTCAAGGCCAGGGAGGATTAGACCCCATGTTGTATTTATTAATATATGGGATATTTTTTCTTTAGCAGTGATAAAGTTCACAAAGATTCCTTCAAAGGGTTGAAGTTTTCTACAATAAATCTAAAATTCAGATGTCAGAGAGATTTTTCTTTTAGGAAGCTTTTCAGGAAAGATACATTAATTCAATTCCTATTGATGGTGTCAGATCCACTTTGGGTATTTTGATATATTCTATAGACATTTTTAAAAGTTCTTATTCAGTACTAGGAAAGAAATTGTATTGAAGCAAAAGTTCTTCTTGAGCTGATAATGCTGCTCAGCTAAGAATAAATTAGTAAGTGAATACTTGTTGACCGTGTCTGGGTAAAATGGCTTTGATGAATTTGACATTTCTAAATCGCTTTTAATAGTTACAGCTACACCAAGGAGATGAGTCTTAATCATTTATTTACAAAAAATCCAACATGGTTAATAAGAAGATATTATTGTTTAGTATCTGTAACAGTAACAATAGCATGCATCATTTTTCAAAGCTCTTCTCTACGGGGGCTGTGGAAAAGTATATTATTATTCAGCAAATTTTTATTCCCTCTCTTCCAACACCTATAGTAGGGGTGAATATTCTTCCCTTTCTGACTGATGTTGGACTTGGCTGTGTGATTTGCTTTGGTCAGTGGGATGTGGACAGAAGAGATATCCTACAAGGTCTGAGCCTAGGCTTTAGGAGGGATTGTGTACCACCCCTCATTGCTCTTTGAGCTTTTGTCCTCTGCCATGAGAAGAAAATGCACCCAGGGGCTGTTGCTCCTTCAGCTTGACTATTCCATTTTTTCCACATACTTGTAGCCCGAACCATGTCTGTCAGACAATCTGAAGACCTGAGAGCATGAGAATACATGCTTATTGTTGCATGACAGAATTTTAGGGTGGTTTGTTATATAGCAAAAGCTGACTTGTACAGCAATTCATTGCATTTTCTAGACATCATGCAATTGTTTCTTCCGGGATATTAAGGTAGTAGGTATCTTAATATAATTGCTGGATTGCTGAGAGAGGCAGCATTTTCAAAAATTTGCCAAGTACTTTTTTAATCCATCGATTGTTAAAGAGTCTGTTGTTTAATTTCCACATATTTGTGAATTTTCAGATTTCCTTATGTTGTTTATTTCTAGTTTCATGCCATTGTGGTTGGAGAAGATACTTTATTTGATTTCAATCTTTTAAAATTTATTAAGACTCGTTTCGTGGCCTAGCAGATTGTCTATACTGGACAACATCCCATGTGTACTTGAGAAAATGTGTATTCTGCTGTTGTTTGGTAGTGTGTTCTGTACATGTCTATTAGGTCCAGCTGGTTTATAATGTTGTTAAAGTCCTTTATTTCTTTGTTGACCTTCTGCTAATTTTTCTATTTATTATTAAAAGTGGGGGTATTGAAGTCTCCAACTCTTATTGTAGAACTGTTATTTCTCCCTTCCATTCTGTCAGTTTCTCTTCATATATTTTGGGGCTCTATTGTTAGGTATGTATATGTTTATAATTGTTATATCTTCTTGATGGATTGATACCTTTATCAATATATAATATCCTTCATTGTCTTTCTTATCAGAAGTACTTTCTGATTTAGAGTGGTGAACTATGGATATTCAACCTCTCTAACTGCCCACTAACATCTACTTTAAGCATATTTTTTATGCAATAAATTCCTTAAGGTTTGCTACACAAAAAGGTGTAAAGGAGATTGGTATTTCAAGGGGAAATAAGGCTACTGTGGCTAACATAGTGGTATCAAATAGAGTCAGAGAAGTGGGCCAGGGTCAGCTCATGTGGGGCTTTATAAAATAAGGTAAGGATGTGGATTTTATTCTCAGCGATATAAAAATTTAATGGAGGGTTTTAGTCATGAGAGTTATATTTTTATAAGATCACTCTGTGGGCTGTATGAAAAATGAGTAATAGTGAGGTAGGGAAAGCAGTGAGGCTTTTTCTCTAGTCTTGTAAAGAGATGCTGGTGGCTTGGATCAGAGGAGCAATAGTGAAGATGAAGAGAAGTATAGACTTTTGACATATATTTTGTATATAGAGTGCATAGGACTTGCTGATGATTTATGTAGGGAATAGGAGAGAGGACTCAGGGATAACTCTTAGTTTTTGGTTTTGTTTTGTTTTAGTCTTTTGGCTTTAATACGTGCATAGCCTTTCCAGAGACAAGGGGAGGAGGAGTAGCAGGTCTTTTTGGTTTGTTTGTTTGGCTAGTTCCTGGGGAAGGAACATAAATTGAGTTCTGTTTTGTTCTTTTTAGCTTGAGATACCTATTTTAGACAACCTTTCAAGATGGAAGGAGTGGTCAGTTGGGTAAAATACTATGAGATATCAAATGCGATGAAGACCAAGAAGTGACCACAGGATTGGCAATGTGGGGGTCACTGGTAATTTTGAAAAAGGCAGTCTCTGGCAAGTAAAGAGGGCAGAAACTTGGTTGGAGCAGATTGAGGAGAGATTGTGAGATAATGGAGTGGAGACATTATAGAGAACTCTATCAAGATAATTTCCTGTGGAGGGTTTGAGAAATAGTTGGTAATAGTTGGAGGAGGTTGTAAGGTTTAAGGAAGTTCTCCTTTTTAAATAAGATACAACACAATTAGTATCCCTGGCCCCCACTAAATGCCACTAGGGCTTCCCAGTCACTATGACATCAAAATGCATCCTCGTCCAGATTTTCCTTGGAGGGGGAAATCCTGTCCCTCCCCCTTT
The DNA here is from genome assembly GCA_963574435.1 of Cheirogaleus major. Lineage (NCBI taxonomy): Eukaryota > Metazoa > Chordata > Mammalia > Primates > Cheirogaleidae > Cheirogaleus > Cheirogaleus major. The sequence continues at coordinate 31,030 of CAUYPO010004024.1, read as the reverse complement.
CCCAACTATAACATGTCTGTGCCACAGTGCAAATGATCCAGTAAAAAGGAAGATGCAGAAGTGAAGACTGAGAATGCAAGAGGGGATGGGATCTAGATGGGGTGGGCTATTTTGCCCATTGTGACAGAAAGGAAGCAAAGAGAAGGTGTACTGAATGGGTAGGTTGGTATTTTGTTGGTGGGAAGATAAGGGAGACCTATTCATTGCTTTTTTTATAAATGAGGTATGAGGGGTAGATTATCTGTTGGGTGTAGGGGCAGGTATTTGGATGAATTTGAAGAGGGAGAAGAAGATGGGAAATAGTCATTTCGAACCATAGAAAGCAAATGCTAGGAAAGTGTTGTTGGATTGAAATCCATTTAAGATTTGATGGTAACAGTGATTTAGGGTACACTTTAAAATAACTAAAAGAGTGGAATTGGAATGTCCCTAACACAAAGAAGTGATAAATGCCTGAGATGATGGATACCCAAATTACTCTGATTTGATTCATTCACATTGTATACCTGTATCAGAACATTGCATGAACCTTATAAATATATATGACTATTATGTACCCATAATTAAAAATAAAAAATTTAAAATAAAAATAATTTTTACAAAAGCTTTGATTGTTGTCTGTTTCCACTATTCAACTCAGCTCCGTGAATGAAGGAAGTATGTCTCTTTTGTTGTATACCAGCATACCTATAGCACCTGACATGGTACCCAGTGCCCTGCAGGTACTTGATAAATATTTATTCAATAATTTACTAGTGCTTGGCTCCCTGTTACAACTGCTCTCCTAGAAGATATCTGTTCACTAATTTAACCAGTATTCCATAGACCATGCCATTCAGCATCTCTAATATTCATTTTTTCTTTCATTCATTTCTTATTCTGACCTTCTGCAGTTATATGGATCTGCTCTGCTCTTCCAAGTAGCCCATCCTGAGCATTGTCTCACCTGTTCATCATCTTGCTGTTGATGCCTTTCTAGGGCTTCCATTGTGGATCTACTTGTCATTTACTTGGTTCCATTGTCATTTCTTCCTTTAAACCCACATATTCTCTGAAGTGTTCTAGCTCTGCAGTCTTCCTCTCTCCTGACTCTTACCAGCATAGGTGACCTCCTAGGTTTTAACTTGTTCCCTCCTCAGGGATTCCTAATACCCACGAGACATACTAGCATTTTACGGTTTTTCCTGTTAAAATTATATGTATAATGTTTGTGTGTTGTAGAAAAAAATAAGAGAAAACAGAACATCTTAATACTAAAAGTTTCTTTCTCAGACACTGTCTGGTAGATTACCTTAATGGCAGTCACTCACTCCCTCCTTCTCAGTAAGAGGATTCCTTACTCTTCCCATTCATTTGGGGCTTGGCCATATGGCTTGCTTTGGCCAATGAAGTGTTAGCAATATGACATGTGCCATGTCTGAGCAGAAGCTTTAACCATGATTGCCTGATTTGGCCTGGCCATTTCTGTTTCTGCTCTCTGCCACGAGCAGAGCATGTCCTGGATCCTTCTGCCTGGGTCCTGGAGTAAGAAGACTCAATCCTACCCATAGCCAGACTTGTGTGGTGAAAAATACATGTTTGTGGTTATAAGCCACTGAAGTTGTGGGGTTGTTTTTTGTTGTTTGTTATTGAGCAAGAGTGAATAAATGTTTCTTTCCCTAAAAATTGACTTTCAAGCTCAGTGCTTTCAATCAACACCAGGGATGTCAGGCATGGTGGCAGACCCTCCTCTTGTGCCCATCAAGGCATTCTTTCCCAATGAGCCCAGACATGACCTCAGAATCCTATTGAATATAGTGCTCCAGGGAATTACCACCAGTTGAGCAGAGGTGGAACTTGTTTGGCATGCTTCCACTACACTATTCTGCCTTCTAAGTTGATTGATGACTTTTGCTTAGATGAGTCCTCCAAAGCAAGAATGTCCTTGGACGTGACAATCAGAAGTGTCTGAGCTCAGAGAACTCATTAATTATTTTTAATGCTTATTATATCATAAGTGTCTTAAAAACAATAATACTATAATACTAATAATACTCAAATTCATAAAGGTGTGACATGCTCAAGGTCACACACTAGGGCTTGAACCTAGTCTGTTTGCCTCTAATGCCCACAATCTTTCCATTATACTCATAGGCCTCATGTGTGGCTAAGGGATTCCACTGGCGAGAGCCCTTGGATCTTTTCTTTCTCTGGGTCCCAAACTCTTCATTTCCTAGGCTCCAGAGGCACTGAAGCAGATGGATCCTTTAGATCCCTCTTTCCCCCAAAGAGCTGATATCCCAGTGTCTTTGTAGGTGAAAAGAACTAAAATGGAATTGTATTAGAGAGGAGTTATTAGTGGGACCAAGAGAGTCCCACAACTGACCCAGGAGGCCTGTCCTTCTGGCAAAAACACATTCCTGAACTCCAACCAGAGCAGCATCTGAGGCTTAACTGGGAAAACTGATGAGGAAAGCCAGATATCCTTAGCATATCATTAACCTGTCCATTAAAAAGGCACAATGGAGCCTCCAACAAAACATGGGGTTGGAGGACAAGTAACTAACATCACTACTACTAGTTTTCTGGGTAATGGTAAAAAGGAGCTGAGATTCACTGGAGTAGTGGTCCATGGTTTTACCTGCAAGGAGGCTCATCCATGGTACAGCCAGTCATTATAATAAGGGTTAACAATGTATAAAATGAATTCCCTATGAAGATATGGGGATTTCATGGGGTATCAGGCGAAACATTCTTGCAAGCATTTGTAGCTCTGTGATGAGGTTGCTATTGTCCTATTTTATGTTTATACTTCAACCAATGTCATTTTTTTCAAAGTGGTTATGATTTCGGCCTTGTCATTCCTGCTACTAGGCAGTTTCCAAATTGTCCATTCTTGGCAGTGTCGAATGCCTTGTCCCCTGTCCTGCTGTCAGGGGCGGCTCGTTTGAGCTGCCAAGAGGGCCTGCTTTATTGCTCAGCCAGCCAAGGCCTAAGCTGCTTTATGACATTTCAAAGTGAATCGATGATAGGAATTTCAATTTGTTTCAGAAGAGAGTTGTCAACAGGCTCAGAGCTCAGAAAATGAGTGGCCAGGTCTTTAGAAGGCATTGATTTGAGTGTATGTGGAACCCTGAATGCTGTTTCAGCATGCATTTACTCTCTGAAACTCATCCTTACTTATATGGAGGTGCTGCTTCTAAAGAATGCTTCGATAGCTCAATACTGATGATTAGAATTCCTTCTTATCTGCTTTGATAAATGTAGTGATCATAGGTTGTTTTTGTCTGTCTCTTTGGGGGACTGACTACCCCTCCTCCACTCTCAATACCTGTGGTTTGGATGGAGCTGATTTCAGACCTCTGTTCCAGGGGTAGGCATATGACTCAGGTCTGTCCAATAAGAAACATGAATTTGACTTAGGGATGGGCTGTGTCAGTCAGGATCCTGGAAACAGATAAGGGCTATCAAATAACCCCTCCACAGAGGTGTGGGCAGAGTGTAGGAAAACCATTAAGGACAGTGCAGTTTCTGGGGCTCCTCATGGGAGGGCACTGCTACCACCTCTAGGTTGCAGAGTCAAGACTGGGGAGCCATTACTGGAACTCAAAGAGGGAAAGATGTGTGGGAAGAGCTGCAGCCAACTCATGCAGACCCTTAGAAAGGAAGCTGGGGGAAATTAACATCCTGCCATCATTCTTCTCCCTCCCTCCAGCCTCCTACTGGTCTCCTATTGATAATACCCAGTGGAAGCTTAGGGGAAAGGAGCTATTGATACATTTACACAGGCCAAGGTACAGAAGAGGGAGAAGAGTATAGAGTGCATTTGGAGTTTAATTAATTGGAGTTTAATTAATTGGAGTTAATTAATTTGGAGTTTAATTAATTGAGATATTAAAAGCTGAAGATGTTCAGCACATTAGCCAATTCAGGCCCATTGAGAGTCAGTCCTGGGACTTTTCATGGAACAGTTGGGCAATAGGTGCTTCTTTCTACTGGGATTTCTGTGGAAAATAGGCCTGGAGCAACTGGTGGTCACTTTATCAGCACTCTGGAGAGAGGAATAGAACAAACAGATGGAGAAAATCCTGATGATACCAATTAAGCACTTGGATCTAGTTACTCTTGAAGACTATACCTAGAATTTTCAGGTAGGGGCCAGTAAATTCTGCTTCTGCTTTAGCCAGTCAGATTTCTGTCACCTGCGTCTGAAAGAGGCCTGACAAGCAAGCAGTCTGCATAGTTCTACACTCTGCAATACTCAGCTCATGTTGCCACTGAGATATCTCCTGCCACACCCAGCAGTGGCTCCTGACTTACTCATTTCACTAAGTCTGGTCTCCTTGATCTGTATAGGTCCCAGCCCCTATCTTTCCATAACCCTCTCCAGCTGCAGCCTCAGCTCCAACCTGTTCCTTGATAGTCCTAACCAAGATAGCCCAGATTTTCATGGCCCAGAGGCATCATTGGGCAGCATCTTGAATTTTATGAATTCAGTGTGGTTAGGAGACAATATTTTAAAACATGCAGGAAAAATATGCAGGTCCTTTTTGGTAGGGAAAAGGCTAGAATTAATATAGATTGAGGTTAGATGATTTAATTGAGATATTAAAATGTGTGTAAAGTTGGTAAATGTTTGGCCAGATCAAATAATTCCATAGGAGAAACATTTTATTTTATTGTATTTTATTTTTTTTCATATCTCAACACTAGAATGGAGGGAGAGCTATTTTAATGTAAGGATAGGCCCAGTCCACGGGCTTAGGTTGAGTCATAACTGTTCTGAAAGATTCTTTGCCTCTAAGGACATTTGATAAGTCCTTGGTCAGGTGGTGGATTCTCTATTTACAGGGAACCCTGTCCTTGGAGTGTGTGTGTGTGTGTGTGTGTGTGTATAAAACAAAGTCATCTTTAATATTATGCTTTTCACCAGCAAGAAGGAAAAGGGAAGCAGTTTGTAGGCTGAGAGCCAGGAGCGTTAAGTCCCCTTCAATGTAGTCCTGAAGACTGACCTTTCCCCTAGGCACACATCTCCAGCATTCCCTCCATCCACACGGAGCAGAGGGTTAAAACCCACTTTGTGTACATGTAGGGCTGGAGTGGGGAAGGGCTGAAGCACCATGTGGCAGAGCAGAAAGAGCACACACTTGAACCCAGACTGGGTATCCAGCCCAGGCTCTTCCATTCGTTAGCTGTGAGACCTTGTCTCAATCTTTCCAAGCTCCTGTCTTCTCCTTTGCAAATGGGAGTAATAATATCTTCCTCAAAGCATGGTTGTGGGGATTAGATGAGATCAAGTGAACAAAGCTTCCAAAGTACTGCTTGGTGAACGTCTTCGCAAGTGGCCAGAATAGTAACAATGCCGACAAATCTGAGAAGGTCAGATGGGCAGCACTCAAAGATGCAATCTGAAGCCTGTATGGTACGTGGCACTCAGTAGCAAATGTTAGTTCCCGTCTCCTTCCTGCTTTCCCCAGGAGAGTTTAGTCCTTCAAACAGAATCCTCCACTAACTGCATCTCAGGGACTTATGAGATGGTGGGAACAATTAGAGCTTCAGAAAACCTTAGTTTGCCTCTTTGACTCAGTAACCCCATCTCTGAGAATTAGCCTAAGAAATAATCTAAAAGAAAGAAAAAGTCACTTGTGCTAAGAGGTTTACTACAGAATCATTTATAATAGCAAAAACCCATCAATATCCAATAATGAATTCAACTATGATAATTCAACTAAGTGGGTTATTCTTCAGTGATCGAAATGATAAATTCAGGCCAGGTGATGTGGCTCATGCCTGTAATCCTAGCACTTGGGGAGTCTGAGGTGGGAGGATTGCTTGAGGTCATGAGTTCGAGACCAGCCAGAGCAAGAGTGAGACCCCCCGTCTCTACTAAAAAAATAGAAAAAATTAGGGGGGCATGGTGGTGTGGGCCTGTAGCCCCAGCTGCTTAGAAGTCTGAGGCAAGAGGACTATTTGAGGCTGCAGTGAGCTATGAGGATGCCACTGTACTCCAGCTTGGGTGACAGAGTCAGACTATGTCTTAAAAAAAAAAAAAAGAATTGTGCCTATACTATGATATAATATGACGCAGGCCTGTGTCCTTATGAGGGGCACTATTGGGAGTTTCTGTCTCCTGGGTGCTTCATTTTTGACATCTTTACACACTGGCTTTGTGTATTTAGATGGGGAAATTCTCTGACCATTTACAACTTAGACCATATTACAGCCAGGTGTGAACATTTATTATACATAAACATTCCCAAGGCCAGGAGAGAGAGCACTAAAAAGACAAAAACAATTTGATTCTTTCAAGTAGAAAAAAAGGGATGAATTTTGATAATATGTTTCAACTCCTGTTGATGGGACTTATATGATTAATATTAATGACAATTTAAGTTAGAATTATGGAACGATCCTTTTCTCCCTATTTTCCTTTGCTTGGGAAAAATGAATTATTAGATGCAAGGTATTTAGAATAAGACCTGCTATAGAGTGAATAATCAATACATGAGAGCTTGTAGCTTCACAGCACTTGTTATATGCAGGGCACCATTCTTACATTAACTAATGCATGTAATCCTAGCAACAATGCAGTGAGGTGGGGACTATTAGCATCCCAATTTTAGAGGTGAGAAAACATGGATAGACAAGTTAAATCACTTGTCTAGTGTCACATCACTAGCTGGAATTCTCTGGGGGCTGGGCCCCAGCATTGCTCTTCGCCATTCTACCATAGCACATACTTGTTAAGCAAAGCTGCTGTCTTTAGGGTTTCTGGAAAAGAAAACCAAGTGGCCCACTGAGGTTTTAGGGGAAGATGGTCTTTGAGTGCCTGGGTCCCCAGGGAAGGGGATGAGGAGGGCTGGAGAGGAGGAAGAGGAGAGCAGGCCCTTGTCTCTGTACCTTCTGGAGTAGAGGGAATAAATGGAGACATTGGGGGTGGGGAACTTTGGGTGGATTCACTTGTTCATTGGTGGAGGGGCTGGAGGTAGGACATCCATGATGAACACTTTGCTAAAGTCCCACTTGGAGTCTGGTGGACAGGGAAAAGGGTCTGAGCCACATGGGTCCAACGGGTTGCCTTTGTTCCTCAGCCACTCTTAGCGAGGGTTTTAGAATTGGAAGGTTGTCTGAGATGTCACCTGCAACAGCATACTCCTCCACCCCTCCCACAATTGAGAGAGTAGTCTCTCATAGGCTTCTCCTCCCAGGCTTCTCCCATAGATAATGGCTACATCCCCAGACAGAAGGGTTCCCAGAGAGACAGGTTCCCAGAAAGACGTGAAACTCCCCCAGGCTCTGGTCCTGTTCAGGGTTCCACCCGAGGCAGTATTGCACTCTCCCTGCCTGCATTCAAAAGCCTTGAGGGCCTCCCCCACTCTGATCTCAATGAGATGGTGAGGGCAATGGTTTTGGTGTAACAGGGCAAGGCCAGCATGAAATCAGAAACAGTTCAGGACAGACCCACCCCAGGTGAGGGAGGGACTCCACGGACCAGGACCCTGGTAGAGGCCGACAGCCAGAGGCATGCCAGGTAAGCCCAGGGGCTGGAATGGCAGACCAGGCAAGGATGAGGGTCAGAAGCCAGGCAGGGACCACAAGAGCAAATCCTCACCTCTGCCTCTCCTGGGAGCGATCCCAGCAGAGGGGGTGTTCAGGGGCTGGGGCTGATTCCAGGAGCACTTACCTGAGACCAAGAGTGAAATCAGACACTGCAGAAGCAAGTTGAGTCAGAAACATGTGAGAAGCTGTGGTCTAAAAAGGGAAGTCTGAAGGGTCACCAAAGTGGAGGGGCCAGAAGTAGCAATGGCAGCTGGGATATGGAGCCAGGAATCTGAGAACCAGGGAGGTGAGAGCAAAAATAGTAGGTTCCAGGGTAAACAGGATTGGCCCAGAACATGTGCTGCTTGTGGCTCACTTTGGTGGGCCAGCTGGGCAGGGTGGGAGTGTGGATCTGCTAAATTGAAAGGGCCAGAGCAGACACCAGTGTCCAGTAGATCTTGAATCTAGCTCAGCCTGGGAGCCTCTTATAATAACTCACGCTGGGTCCAAGAAGGGCTAGGCACGGTTTGCCCTGGACCTGGAGCTGGTGAACCAGGCTGAGTCTACAGGGAGGGGAGGGCTGTGTTGGAGATAAGGACAGAGCCTGGTGGGTGCTTGGGTGGAGGGACAAGTTTGGGCACCATGGGCCTGCACACTTAGGCCTGCAGGAGAGTAGGCCTGGAGGAGAGAGTGGCTGATGAGTCATGATCCAGATGTGGAGCAGATGCTGTCGGCAGATTTGGGCTGCTGGTCAGCGGATTTGACCACCACCTGGATCAGCTGTCAGGCTCAGGCCGCTGGCCCTGTTGCTAGCACAGAGAAAGTCTAAGAACTCGTTCCTCTGTGAGCGTGCGCTCTTTGAAATGTTTCATAGCCCCACAGAGCCACATTTGGGTGAGTAAATGTATTCTCTGAGCCAGGCTTTACAAGTTGATTTTATGACGCATCTAGGCAGAAGGTGAAACGCCCCAGTCATTAACTCACTTCCCCTTGTGGGTGAATTCTGCAATGAGTCGTTCATCTGAGCGGTGGAACGAGTTTCTCTAGCGCACACAGACCTGTCTATCAGTGTACATTTGGCTGCTCAGATAAATCCTTGGCACCTAGGAGGGTGTCCCTGGTTCACCTCCCAGGCCATGTGCTTTCTCTTGCAGGCTGCTTTGCCGGCTCTTCCTGGAACAGGCCAGGACACAGGGATGGTGTTCTGTGGATAGAGCCGCACTGTCTCAGAGAGGCCTTGAACACACATCTGGATTCCTTCCCCCAGCTTGCCATGGTAGCCAGATGGCTTAACATGTCCTCTGTGTGTGTGTGCGTGTGTCCTTTTAAATTCTAGCTTACCTGCCACGTGTTTTAGGCCTCTTCTGTCCTCCTAAAATAAGGCTCTGACCACGTCTCCCAAGGAGAGCCCCTGAATCAGACACCATGGGCCGGCTGCCAAGGCTGGCAGAATGAGACACAGGACTCAAAATAAATGCAGGGCGTTTGCTTCCAGATTCTTCACCACATCAGGGATGAGTCAGATGACTTCTCACCCCAGATTCTGTTTTTACCCACTTTCCTACTCAGAGGTAGGGTGGGAGGATTTTATAAAGTTTAAAATATATCCCCAAATTATATACTTTTGTCTTTTGAATTTTAAAGTACCATAGGGATTCTTTCATGCTTCCACACAGTTGGGAATTATTTTTGACTTTTTCAGTTTCATTCTGTTTTAATTTCTACTTGGTAGTGGAAAGAGCAGTAGGCAGGGAGTCAAGAGACTTAGGATCACGTCTCTCCTCTGCTAGTTAGTAACCGTGGGATCTAGGGCAAGTCAGCCCACCTCTCTGCGTGCCAGTTTCCTGAAAGCCAGGTGGGTGTTAGTCCCCGGATGAGGCTGTGAGCTTCCCTGGGGATGTGCAGCTCTCTGCTCTCCAAAGTCCTGGAGTCTGAACCCCTGCCCTCCGTATGGAGTCGCATGTCAAGCCCTTGCCTGTCCTGACAGCCAGTTGGATCACTTGTGGAAGTGTTTTGAACCCTAAAATGGCACATTCCTGTGAGGGATGATTATTACCATACATCATTCAAAAAACCAAAACAAACAAAACAAAAAACCCAAACCAAACCTGTTTATCATCTCTTCAGCCTTCTTCACGCTCAACTTAGTGTTGTCTGTGAATGGTGTTTCTTTGGTATCCCAGGCAAACCTCTTCTCTCTGGCTTTCAGAGGCTGGACCAACCATACCCCCTAACCCTACTCACAACACCTCTGCATCTGCTGCTGCTATTCTTTTTTTTTTTTCTTCAGGGTGGATCATAAGTTCTTTTATAATTTATTTCTTTATTTTATTGTGGGAAAGTAGACATAACATAGTACTTACACTTTAAACATTTTGAAGTGTACAGTTCAGTGGCATTAAGTCCATCCACGATGTTGTGCAATCATCGCCGCTGTCCATCTCCACAACATTTTCACCTTGCAAAAGTGAATCTCCGTATCCATTAAACAATAGCTCCCCGCTTCCTCCTTCCCCCAGCCCCTGGCAACCACCATTCTCGTTCCTGTCTCCAAGAATTTGACTACTGTAGGTGCCTCGTGTAAGTGGAACCACACAAAATTTGTCCGTTTGTGTCTGGCTTATTTCACTTAGCACAGTGTCTTCGAGGATCATTCATGTCTGCATCTTTCTGGAGAGAGAAAGTCCCCAGAAACTTTTAAACAATAGAATAAAACAATACTTTCTCCCCAGAAACCATTATAAATTGGGAGAGGAGAGGGGAGGCTGAAGGGACATACACATTTCTTTGTTTAGGTGCTGTTTATAGCTATAAACTGACTTTTTAAAATAAGAAATAAATACATTGTGTACCTGTATCTATGTCCCAGCTGGGCAGGGGCTGAGTGAGACTCCAACATCTGATACTGGGATTTGGGCGACATCCTTCCTCCCAAGCGTCTATTTATATCTGATGAGTTACCTGGGGACCAAAGAACTCTTGAGCAAGAACACTTAAACCATGTCCACAAATGGGGTTCAGACATATCCTGTCACTGCTGATAGTTTGGGGGTTTCTGACAGAAGCCAGGTTTCAGGAAGGCAATTTGGCCCCTGAGGGAGAAGTCGCTGAAAGGGAAAATGTACTCTGGCGCGGCGAGCCGGACCCAGCAGCCTGGCTTGGGCACCAAGGAGCAGCATCACCAGCAACCTGCAAGGAAGGGCTGGGGTAACAATTACAAGACCTGTTTGAACTCTGTAATGCTTTGGGGACCCAAAGCAAACCCGCCAAGGCAAGTTACAGCAGAACAGAGTGGACCATTCTCCCCTTCCCTTGGCAGTGATGGGGGAGCCCAGTAGCACTGTTGTAAACATCAGTGGCTCAGCAACTGGGGTTGCAAGGAGGGTCCTCACCCCACTCAGAAGAGGCAGCACAGTGACAGTGGTGGGCTTCTAAGTCACTGTGGTGGTTAAAGCAGGCAGGAGTCCCAGATCTCAGGCCGGCTGGAGGGCGCCTTAGCAGCTCTGGTTTGTGTGGATCAGGCCCGAGCTGATCCGTGTTCATAGGTAAATCCCCCTCAGGGGTTTCTGCAAAGTCCTGGGGAAGAACTTGGAAAGAGACTGTAATTCTGGACTGACTGGATGGGGCGCCAAGGCAACGAGATTCACATATTAATGCAAAGGCAACCCTCATTGTACGTGTTGGCTGGTGAGGGTCAGCGACCTTTGGGTTACATATGTTTTGATTTGTTAACAATATAATTATTCCTTGGTTTATTCCAATGATTACCACATCATTCATCTCATTTCATTTAACATGTTTGTTCCAAGCAGAGCTATGGCTTGCCAATGCGTATGGACTATACACTCTTACTTTTGGCTGGATTATGATACTCATGAGAGACTTTGAAAATCATTATGACAGTGTGTTTTCTGGATTTAATCACATTTTCAGACATTGAGGAAATAGGAGGCAAGAGAGCCTTGAAACCTATGGAATATAACTTTTCTGTGTGGAAGTTTGTCTAATCTCAGCGGTTTCTGCTTCTTCCAGTGCTTCATTCATTCATCCTCCTAGATTTCTGGGAACTGAAGGGGTGTTTGCTCAGAAGTGACAAATTTTTTTCGAGCTATTTTTATGCTATCCGAGGGTATCTGAGTATTTTTACATGTCATGTGGCTGGGTTTTAACTACTCTTTACCCCAGGAGAAATCTTGAAATAGTTGCATTTTGATCCTACCCAACTTGGGTACTGCAGGGTAGGAGCACTAGGCAGGTCCTCATTCTTCCTGTGGCAGGGCTTATATGTGTCCTGGTCATTGAAAATTGGGTTTTCCTCATCAGGTAGATCTCTTGGGCTGAGAAAATACTGAGGCATGGATGGGCATTGGTCTTGTTGGAGCATGGCTGGCTACATGGAGGCAGCTGTTGGTGGGAGACCCTCACTGGAGGACAATGAGTACAGCAGAAGAAGTAAGTGTTGGCCCAATTCTGGGCCCTGGCTGAGCTCTCATGTGGTACCCTGGCACTGCCTACTGACAGCATTCAATCGGGCCCCGGTGGGGTGGTCTCTCCAGGCTGACTCTCACCATCGCGTGGCCCCTGTAGTACTGGAGGCTCTACAGACTTCCTTCTTGTGCCACTGCCTCTCACCCATGGCAATGCCAATGTTCACCCTTGGAGTTAGTCTAGGTCTTCACCTGTTCTCATTTCAAGCTCTTTTTTCAACTGTTTATTCCTGCAATTTTGAAGCATACAGAAAAATGGAAGTAATAGAACCATGACACCTACATTCACTTAATCTTGATTAAACAATTGTTAAAATATTATCATATTTACTTTAATAGAATGTATGTATGAACCACTTCAAAGTAAATTGTAGACTGTCACTCTTAAGCACTTCAGTATTCAGCATGCATCTTCTAGGAATAAGGACATTTTTCTCCACTTTGACAATACCATTATCACACCTAAGAAAATTAATAGTAACTTGCTAACATTATCTAATTTAAATTGAATATTAATATTTCCCCAATTGTCCCCAATATGAATTTATAAATTGATACTTTAGAACCAGGATTCAATCAGAGTTCATGCATAGCATTTAGTTGCTTTGGCTTTTACTCTCTTTTACTTTAAAACAATCCCACTTATTTTTTTTAAAGTTACATTGGCAACTGAGGAGCCAGGCCAGTGGTAATGTAGAATGTCTTACCTTCTGATTTGTCCTATCATTTCTTTGTAGTGTTACTTAACTTTTTAAAAATATAGCCCTATACTTTCTGTAAACTGGAAATTAATTGTAAAGGCTTTATTATATTTGGTTAAAATTTTGGTAGGATGCTCATTTATTTTAAATGGATGCATGTCATGCCCTATTCCTTTTAGGGTTTTACTTTTGAATTTCAATGCGTTCTCATTCTCCCCTTTTCTCTCAAAAAGTGTATTTGACAAACTGTAATTTTTCCCCCACAGCTATTACCACTGAACTATTTCACAAACCCATTTTGAAAGTCAAAAACTGAGCATTGAGTTTTTCTCTTTATATTCCAGCTGTAACAATCCTACTCTTCCCTGAGGTGATGCACAACTATCACTGGAGAGAAACAGAGTACAAGGAATGCAAAAAGGAAAAGCACCTTGATTAATGTTTTAAGCATTACTGCTCCACACCTCTAAAGAACAGTGTCACCTGCTTAGAGTATGATGTTTCTGAAGCAGGGAAGAGAAGGCAGAGGACATGCTCTCAAAGGTCTTGCTCCACAGAGCTGGAGGGACACACCGTGAAGAATCTCAGACTGAGTTCCTGGATGTGCATCATATGGAAACATGGAACTCTGGTCCTTTTCCTTCACTGGGTCCCAAGGATAAAGCTCATTTTGCAGCTACTCACAGTTATCAGCAGTGCCATCATCTTTAATATTTTTTGCTGTTGACTCAGATCTCAGGGATTTGTAGAAGAATAAATTCTCTAACTATGAAATTCCTCTTGATTCTGAATAGTGTCTTATGATAGTCTCTACTCTATTGTGACTTTCCCAATGGTTTTGTGAATTCAGTAGGGAATGGACCATTTGTTTCCATTTCATAGAAAGAAAAATCAATCTTGGACTTTCAAATATGTTCAACAAATGTTTATTTAATCTTTATAGTGTACAAGGAGCTGCATTAGGCCCTGGGAATACAAACTTAGCTTGAGCCCACATGTTGCTTATAGTGGGGAAGAAGACACCTAGACATTTTACTATAAAATGGCAGATATAATTACTAGGTGTCAAAGAGTCAAAAGTGAAGGGCATAACTCAGTCTTCCTAGAGGAGATGAGGCCTAAGACATGAAGGATGAGCAAAAGCCAGATGCCAAGCGGCGAGAAGAGCCCTCTTGGGTGTTCACTTTGGTATTCCTAGCATCTAGCACGTGGTCTGGTACATGGTAGACATTCAATATAGTGACTTCGGAAAACAAATCTCAGCAGAGTAAATATTATAGGCACAAAAAAAGGCATGGAAAACTATAAATAGTTCAGAATTATCAGAATATTAATCCTTACAGGGTCAGAGATTCCTTTGAAAATACTAATAGAAGCCACAGGACTTCTCCCCAGCAAAATAAACATACACTCAAAATTTAACTGATAATTTTAGGGGATACAGATATGCCTGAACCTCATGCACATTTAGAATCTTTGTTGTAGGGAATTGACAGCATTGAGGTTTTTAAAAACATTTATGCTATTTTATTATAAAATTGGAGAGTGACATAACTTAAGATTACTTTGGATGCATCGTGAGGATGAGTTTAAGGTAGATAATACTGGAGGCAGGCAGTTCACTTGAGAGGTTGTTGAAATAATTCTGGGCAAAAGATGTATTAGCCTGAACTTGGGGTGGGGTCATACGACTAGAAAAGAATATGGGATCAAGGATGCTTTAAGAGGTGAAGCTGGCAACTGTTAGTGTTTGATTGGATTTGAGAGTAAGGAGTAGGAAGGAGTTCAGGTTGACTTTTAGGTTTTTTGGATGGCAGGGTGGATGGTGGAGCTATTAATTGAGAGAGGAAATGCAGGAAAATAGGTTTATGTTAAGAATGGGGTGATGGAGAGTCTGGGGGTGGGAGAAATGAGGAAACCAGGTTAGGCCATATTGAGGTTACTCGTGGTGACTAGGAAATGACAGATAAGAGCAAAGTGGAGGAATAATGGGGAGATACCATAAACATTAAGGAAGCAAAGGATCACAGAAGAGTGGAGTGGAGGTACAGCATATGTTTTAGAAGCTTAATTGGACAATGAGGAGGACTGATGCCCACTTCCAAGTATGAGGAATGTGGCAAATGGGAGAACAAGGCAGCTTGTCATACAAGGGTTGGTGGAGGGACAGTGTCTTCAGGAGGTGTATTAGCCTTCTAGGGCTGCTATAATAAAGAACTGCAAAGTAGCTTAAACCAACAGGAATTTACCATCTCGCAGTTCCAGAGGCTAGAAGTCAGAAATCAAGGTGTTGGCAGATCATGCTTCCTCTGAAACCCATAGAGAAATCCTTCCAAGCCTCTTCCTAGCTTCTCATGGTTTGCTGGCAATCTTTAGTGTTCTTTGGCTTGTAAATGGACCACTCCAATCTCTGCCTTTGTTATCACGTGGTCACCTTCTTATAGGACACCACTCATGTGTGATTAGAAACCCACACTGCTCCAGTGTAACTAATTACATCTGCAACGACCCTATTTCAAAACAATGTCACATTCTGAGGTACTAGGGACTAGGACTTCAACATATCTTTCAGGGGGGATAAATTCCACCCATAGTAGGGAGGATATAGTTTTTAACTCAAGGAAGAAACAAAGGAACAGTTTTCAGAGATTGAGTGGGGATTTTTTTTTGCTGTAGGATCTGAAAAGCCCAAGTGAAATGGTTGGGGGTGTTGTGTGTGGGTAGGGTGGAAGTGGCGGGGGTTAGGGTTAAAGAGGTGACAGGAAGAGCTAACTGACATTCTGCGTGACAAGACTGATGGAAGTGTGAGGCATTGAGGGGTTTGCATGAGGAACCACCTGAGCCCCCTGGTTTGAGGGGAGACCTGGTGGACTTAGCCTGGGTGGGGCAAACACACTCCACAGCAGGGAACTCTGGGTACAGGAGCAGCCGGTGGAATGATCTGATTGTTGTTGCCTGGTCAGTTACTGCTTATTGATGTAAGTTTGCTGAAGAATCGCTTGCTTTTAGCAGATTTTCAGTTTTATTTACCATGGTCGAGTTTTCCTCAAAGCTGCCAATGTCATTATTTTGTTTTTTAATTGTTTTCTTCTTGCTGCATCTGGCAGACAGGAAGCAATTATAGTTGAAGAGGTACTTCTGCGCCCATAACTTCTTTATTTTCTTTTGGAATTTGAACGTTTCTTCTACCCCCAAAGAACTTAAAAATAAATTCAATGAATAAATCTGTAAATTCAATGAGAAATCCCTCTCTATCTACTTACTCCTTTTTTTTATTACCCTTATGAATTCTAAAACAAAGGTGCAAGATAAAGTTAAGTTCAAAGGCTATTACCATATTGCAAAAACATTTTGAGTCTGGGTCCTGTACTGTTTGCCCTTCTAGAAAATTCTATTCTCTATGCAAAGGGAATAATAGTGGCAAAAAGAACTAATGCTCTTGCTACTGCTCTGCATTGTATTTGCTTGCACTCTTTATTTATTATTTTTATTTTTGTTTTTGAGACAGAGTCTTGCTGTGTCTCCTGGGCTAGAGTGCAGTGGCGGCATCATATCTCACTATAATCTCAAACTCCTGGGCTCAAGTTGTCCTCCTGCGTCAGCCTTCTGAGTAACTGGGACTACAGATGCACACCACCATGCCCGGCTAATTTTTTCTATTTTTAGTAGAGATGGGATCTCACTCTTGCTCAGGCTGGTCTCGAACTCCTGAGCTCAAGCGACCCTCCTGCCTTGGCCTCCCAGAGTGCTAGGTTTATAGGGGTAAGCCACCATGCCCTGCTGCACTCTTTATTAAATAATTTCTTAATTATAGCTCCAGCTGCTTTATATCCCATTTGATCCATTTTCATGAAAGATTATACAAATATTCTCTGATAGATATAGTTTCATAAAAAGAGGCCCCTACCCAGGTGTATAAGCTTAAATACCAGTATAGGAAGAATTGTTGGTTGAGTGATGCTTGGGGGCAGCTAGAGAGATCATACATCTGTTGAGCAGGGTGGTGAGTGGCATGGCACAGATTTGCAGTTAAGGTTGTTTCTTCTTTGTTATTCTAAAAATTATGGTCACAGCTATTTTCAAAAAACACATAAGAAAGGATGATTGTGCAACTGTGTGTTGCAGTTCACGTGCACAAGTACCAAGACGGGTGACTTCGGCTTGTTGACTGCCACTTAGAGCAGTGTTTCTCAAACTCTAATATGCATATGAAGTGCCTGGACATCTTGTAAAAATGCAGATTCTGACTCAGTATATCCAGGATGAGGCCTGACAAGCCCCCAGGTTATGTCAACGCTGCTGGTCCAGAGGCCATACTTAGTTGAGCAAAACCCTAGGGAGCCTCTTGGAGGAAGTACTTCAATGGCATCACAGTCTGGTCCTCAACTTTCTAAGCCTGGAGCAGTATGATCCAAATCAGTCAACTGCAATTTTGAAATCCAGAAACAATGAAAACCAAAAGTATTTTTATAACTTCGTTAGAGGCAAAACTTGATTTAAACCCATGTGAGACTATTTATACTCTTTATTTCCCATTTTGTATGAACATTCATGTTTTCATTGCAAAAATATTGTTGTATTTGATCATGGGAAACTGTCTTAGACTCCTCTGAGGTGTGATGTTATGTAAGGCACATGACAATACTCTAGAATCTAAAAAATTCTGAATTCTGAAACACCTCTGACTCTCAGAGTTTGTGGTCCTGTGACAATTTTTGGTATGTTTGCCCCATCTGTAATCTTCCTTCTCCTTCTGGGAATTGTTCTCAACTTCATGGAGCTGGGCCTGACTCTGTCCCCCTACTCCCAGTTCGCTATACCAGCCATAGATAATTTGATCAGGGGTGGACTCCTGACCACATTGGGCCACGCAGATTTTCTTTGTGGAAATTTAGAATTGAGAGTCATAGATGCTTGTCTTGTGGGTGCTGGGACGGAGGCAGGTGAGAAGCAGAGAAAGCTGATGGAGAGAGAGACAGAGAGAATATGAAGCAGGTGTAAAGAGGAAAACAGAAATGAGTGCACATGCAGCCTTAGAGTGTGAGATGCAGACTGTAATATAACATGATAAGAAATGTATATTTGGTCTTTGTCCATGGTTCCTGTTACAGAGCTTCTAAAACCCTTGTATCTTCCTGACGGTAAGAGATGATGCAATCTTTTGCTCATTTGGTTTTTGTCCCCAGTTCCCGGCACAGAACTTCTAATAAAATCCCTGGGATTTCCTAAGTGAGAAGGGTGAGAGAAACCTCTTCTGTTATTTATAATAAGCCCCTTTCAATCATACCAGAGTTTGTGCAAATGAGGTGACTCTTGGAGGGTGATTAGGGGGTTGGAACTTCTAGCCCAACTTCATGACCTCTGGGAAGAGGAGAAGGGCTGCAGGTTGATCCCAATCACCAGTGACCAGTGATTCAATCACTCATGCCTATGTAATGGGACCTTCCTAAAATCCCTGAATTTCCTAATTGATGAGGCTGGAGAGCTTCCAGGCTGGCACACTGCAGCTCCAAGGGGACAGCAGCTCCTGCGGCCCTGACCCTTCTGGACCTTGCCTATGTACCTCTTCATCTGGCTGTTCATTTGTTCCTTTATAGTATCTTTTATAACAAACCAGTAAGCACAAGTAAAGTATTTCCCTGCATTCTGTGAACCATTATAGCAAATTATTGAACCTGAGGAGGGGATTGTGGCTAAATCAGACCAAAGTGTGAGTTACCTGGGGAGCCACTACTTGCGATCGGTATCTGAAGTAGGAGGCAGTCTTGTGGACTGAGCCTTTAATCTATGGGGTCTACGCTAACTCCGGACAGTTAGTGCTAGAATTGGATTAAACAAAGGGCACCCTGTTGGTGTCCACATAAGCATTGAAAAATTGCTTAGTATGGAAAGCCTGTACATTTGGTGTCAGAAGTTTTGTGAATAGAGAAACATTTCCTACTAGTACAGATCAAGAGTGAGGGCAGAGCCTTCAGTCCTGATGGCTTTTGGGTTTCTGGTTTCAGTCCCAACTGCCCTTTTTGTCTGGAGTTCTATGACATATAACTACCATTTTATAATAAATTCCTACATTTTGTTAATGCCAGATAAAGTGAGTTTCATTGGCGTGCAATCCAACAAGACACCAATGTAACTTTTTACTTTAGTGCAGTAAAATTTTTTTTTAGACTCTGGAGAATGGACTTGCAAATCAAATTCCCAAGAGAATGCCGATTTATTAATTTCCATGCAGAGTAACTGCCAATGGGACCATAACACTCCTGCTCACAGGTCAGCCTGTTCTTTCCCAGTAGGAAAATCTACACGGGAAGCCCAATTATAATGAGAAGGCTGCTTGATGAATGCAAGCAGAACCAGATAATTAGGGGATCTGAGCAGACTGTCTCCAAGCTAGGATGGCTGGAGGCACTTTTCCCCACTTCCAGGATGTAGTGAACCTGCCAAGTGGTGTATATATATGTGCATGTGTTACGGCATCCTTGGAAAATAGGCCAACTCTCTAAAACCAGCTCACCCATAAGCCCAGTCAGCTAATGAGCCATTTACCTAAAATTAGTATTTGTCAAAACATTCCATGTGTGGTGGAATGGTGTCCACGGCTTCTGAGTATTTCCCCCTAAGGCACCCGATGACTATTTTATGTTATGCTCTTCTTACCCCTCTTTCTCCTTTTCTCATCCCTCTCCCTCCTCCCTCTTTGCTTCCTTCCCCTCTTCCTTTCCTCCCTTTCTTCCCTCCCTCCCTCTTTCCTTTCTGCTCTCTCTTCTACCCTTATTTTGAAGATATTTTTGCCTACTCGTCTAAGGTTGTCCGCCTCCCCACCTATCCTGCTACCACCCCCATCATCTCCTAGAGCCCAAGACTAGAGATTGGGCCTTGAGAGGTGAGCTAGGGCAGCCATAAAACCAGATATAGTGCTCGGTGGAGAAACTGGGTGGGACAAAGCCAAATCAAAGTGGGGGTGTATGTTGGGAGGAGGACCTGAAGGGCAAGAGCCAGCACTCCAGACGACTTGTAACACCAAGACTAAAGCAGCAGGACCAGGATTATCAACGGAAAATCAAACCAGGAGTCGGGAATGGGACAAGAGATTGAAGTAAGGAGATAATAATAGTTGTTTTGTATCTCCTTTGCCCATTATCTATCTTATAATTTTCTATTTCTCTAAAATTGCAGTATGTGCCTTATGGAAAAATTTGTGCAATGTAGAATTTGCATAAATTGAGAGTTGCTCAACACGGGGTGTGTTTTATTTATGATTCATCAACTTTCCCTGTTTTTTTTTTAGCTTCTCCTTCCTGCTGCTTATTATCTGCTTCTTAGACTTTTGTGTATTTAATGTCATTATTAAGCAAATTCCCCCAAATCCAGTGTTTGTTGCTCTGTAGTGAGGCATTTCTGTGTTGACAGTGAAAGTGAGAAAATAAGATGCATTCATTAGAAGTATATTAAGTTCTATTGCACTTTATATTTTGTGACATCTAAATGATAAAATAATCCTGGACTATAAATATTAACCCACATTATATTTTATAGCTCCATTTAACCAAATAAAGCCTGTTTTAACCAAATAAAGGTTTTTCCCCCAACATAAAAAATTGTATATATTTGTATTTGTTTCCCATTGCTGCTATAACTATCACAATTTAGTGATTTAAGACAACACAAACTTATTATCTTAAAGTTCTGGAGATTAGAAGTCCTAAAATAAAGGTGTTGCTGGGAGGCTGAGGTGGGCGGATCGTTTGAGCTAAGGAATTCGAGACCAGCCTGAGCCAGAGCGAGACCTCATCTCTACTAAAAATAGAAAGAAATTAATTGGCCAATGTAAAAATATATATATATATATATATATATATATATATATAAATAAAAATGAGCCGGGCATAGTGGCGCATGCCTGTAGTCCCAGCTACTCAGAAGGCTGAGGCAGGAGGATTGCTTGAGCCCAGTAGTTTGAGGTTACTGTGAGCTAGGCTGATGCCACTGCACTCTAGCCCAGGCAACAGAGTGAGACTGTCTCAAAATAAATAAATAAATAAATAAATAAAAATAAAAAATAAAATAAAGGTGTTGAAAGGGCTATTTTCCTGGAGGCTCTAGAAGAAAATGTTTCTTTTCTTTTTCTAGCTTCTAGAGGTCGCCTACATTCCTTGGCTCAGGGTCCCTTCCTACATCTTCAAAGTGGCAGAGTAGCATCTTTCAGTATGTCTCTCTGCCTGCACCTCCCGCTTTTGTCATTACATGGATTGTTCTCACTCTGCCCCTCCTGTCTCCCTCTTCCGAGGACCCTTGCGATTACATTGGGCCCACCCAGATAATCCAGGGTCACCTCCCCATTTTGAGACTATTAATTTAATCACCCCTGCAAAGTCCCTTTTACCACAGAAGGTTACATACTCACAGGTTCTGGGGATTAGGATGTGGATATCTTTGGGGTGGTCTACCTACCACGTCTACCATGATACTCCTTTATACATTTGGCCTAGTAATACTATTATGATTTATAAAGCACTAATAAAATAGAGCTCAGAAACATAGAAAGAAGAAAAATATTCCACTATTGAAAGATAAACATACTGAACATTTTCTTCTAACTTTAAAACACTGAAGTTTTATTGTAGGGGGGAAGGGCATACCTCTAACCCTTCTTAGGGAGAGGCAAAGCTATACAAGGTATCCAACATGTAAAAAAAAAAAAAAAAATCTTATGATGGATGGAGGGCAGGCGGGAGGGGGAAGTAGTGTAGAGTTACATAATGTGTGCCATCCGCACCGCGGGCATGTGGGGGGGAGGGGGGAGGGGCAATGTATGTAACCCTAACAATACTTGTACCCCCATTACAAGATGGAAAAACAAAAACAAAAACAAAAAAACACTGAAGTTTTTACATAGTTATAATCATATTATATATACAATTTGAGATACTGATTTTTCACTAAATATTATATCACAGCCTATTTTAGTTATGTTAGTACCTAATCTGAGCAAACACTTTTATTGACTATATGATATTCCACCAAGTGAATATATCATATTTTACTTAAGCCTTTCCTTATTTTTGAAAATTTAAGTTTTTGATATTATAAATTACTCTGTGACAAATATTTTTGCTTATAAGGATTTTTGTGTTTGTAAGTTTTTCCTTGGGATGGATTCCCAGATGTAAAATTACCATATCAAAGGCTTTGTATAGGAAATTTTTTTTTTTTAATTTTTTAATTTTTTTTTGAGACAGATTCTTGCTCTGTTGCCCAGGCTAGAGTGCCATGGTATCAGCCTAGCTCACAGCAACCTCAAACTCCTGGCCTCCAGCGATCCTTCTGCCTCAGCCTCCCGAGTAGCTGGGACTACAGGCATGCGCCACCATGCCCAACTAATTTTTTCTATATATGTTTTTAGTTGGCCAATTAAATTCTTTCTATATTTAGTAGAGACGGGGTCTTGCTCTTGCTCAGGCTGGTCTTGAACTCCTCACCTTGAGAGATCTGCTTGCCTCAGCCTCCCAGAGTGCTGGGATTGCAGGCGTGAGCCACCACACCCGGCCTTTATGGGAAATTTTTTCAAAGAGTTTATACCAATTTTCAGAACAAATAGAAGTAAGTTAGTGCCTATTTTTATTACATCCTCACCAGCACCAAATAAAACAACAACAATAACAATAATATCTTCACCACTCAGGTAGGTGGCATAGATACCTTACTTTGGTTTTAATTTGCATTCAGTTGCTTACAAAGGAGATTGAAGATTTTTTCATTGGCCTGATTGCCATCTAGGTATAACTCTTTGATGAACTATTGATTCAAGTCCTTTATTTTGGGGGGTCACGGTATTTTTAAAATCAATTTATCTAAGACTTACATAATTTATGAGTTTATTTAATGTTTGTGATACTTGCTATAACTATTTTCTCTTTTTATATTTTTTTATATCTGTAAGTTTAAATCTGTATATTTAAATCTGTATATCTGTCTAATCTATTCACTTCTTCTTTTTCTTTGCTACTTTAGAAATCCTCTTGTCCCAGTAGTTAAATACATTGTACATTTAATATTCTTCTAGTTCTTACGGTTGAAAAAGTGACTTTTTGGTCCATCTGGAATTTATGTTAGTATGAAATCCATGGAGAGGATTTGACTTCTGCTTAAATTTTACTTGGAGGAGGAGCCTGATTTGCACTTCTGACGTTCCTACCAAGAGCCATCTGCCTTTTCCTCCTCTTTGAAAAGAAATAAAAGAGGTGACAGAAAGGTGTGAAATGCTATGTTGTTTTCCTACTCGCAAGGAGTAAGTTTCCCTTTTTCTTAATATGTTTAACTTTTTCCAAATATTCTCGTCTTCTGATTAATATTTTAGCTTAAAATTGAGACAGAAGTAGTTTTAGATAACGTAGCTTAAACTGAAAGTGCTCAAAATTGGACAAAACAAAAAAAAAAGAACACCAAACTTTAACCAAGTATTGGAAAACATTCTCTCAGGTGTAAAAGATTGTACATTTGACACATGAATTCTGGATGAATTGGTTTAAGTAAATTAAGCCAGAGCTGACAATCTTTTCTCAGGACAATAATCTAGACCAGCACTGTCCTATGGAAATAAAATATGAGCCACATGGAATTTTAAGTTTTCTAGTAGCCATATTAAAAAAGTAAATAGAAACAGGCGAAGGTAATCTAAATAATGTATTTTCTTTAACCCAATATATCAAAAATGTTAGCATTTCAACACATAATCTATGCTAAATTATTAATAAGATAGTTTACATTCTTTTTCTCATACTAAGTCTTGGAAGTCCAGTGTTTACGTTACATTTATGGCACATCTTGATTTGGATTAACCTCATTTCAAGCGCTCAATAGCTACTTGTGGCTAGTAGCTGCCCCACTGAATAGAGCAACTCTAGACACAGTGACACATTTTGGCTGTTTGACTCCTTTTTTTCTACACTCCATGCTGAGCAACTTTTTCAAAATGTCCTTTTTCAGGATCTGATATAGTTGATTAGCTTTTGGTATGTGTGTTTTCAATTATTTTAAACATAACTCTTCTCAACAGAACTTGGGTGTTTCCCAGTCTTGCAGCCATGGTTTACAGAAAACTTCTGGGTCACTGAGGCAGAAGGTTAATTATTCCCTCTGTCACTCTTTCTGTCTCTCTAATGCTTTCTGCCCCTGCCTCTCTCCTCCCACTCATCCCCATCCATTTTCAGAATAAAACCAGCTTTATTACTTTCTTCTGATTAAAAAAAGTAATAGTATATGTTTATTGTTTTTTAAAAAGGAATCAGGAACTCAAAAAAGAAGAAAATGAAGATCAACTGTAGCTTATTAGACGAAGATAAACATTAGTAGCATTTAGACAGCTCATCTTTCAGTACTGCAAACATACATTTATGAAAACAGAATCATACCACATATACTATTTTTACTTGCCTTTTACAAATAATATATCATGGATATATTTCTATTAAAAAAATATGTATTGACCTCATTGTTTTTCATGTTCTGCCTTGTGTTCCATATATATATTTACCCTGCTTTATATAACTAGCCTCCTATTATTAGATATTTAGGTTGTTTCCAATTTTTCACTCTTATAACCAGTACATCAATAACATCCTTATACATACCTCTTTGCATGAGTATCTCATAATTTTATAAGAAGAAATTTCTAAAGTAGGTCAAATTTTGATAGAGAAGGCTAGATTGTCCTTCAGAAAGCTTAGGCAATTTACATTCCTTACAACAGGGCGTGAGAATGTTTGTCATCCTACATCTTGACTGGCACTGGGTATTATCAATCCTTTCTAATCCTATCCCTTTTATTTTGAATCTCCTAATTTTGCTTCTAAAGTTCTAGAACTATGTTAACATTGATTGTAATATATGGAGAAGTTCAAAGTTTTGAGAGAAAGTATATACCGAACAACTCTAAATGACTTGATGTGTGCAAAACGGTCTAACCTGGTGTATCCAACAGGATGGGTTTGGTTATGTTCAAGTAGGCAACAACTCAGAATTGATTTCTTGCTCACGATCCACACAGCTCAACAGGGAGCTCTGTGCTTCATGGATACCAGGGGACTCAGGCTGCCAGAAGTCCAATCTTGATACTTGCTTCTAGACTCACCTTGTCAGGTGGAATAGGACTTGGCAAATCATGCTCTGGTTAATAAAGCTTCCACTTCAACAGACCCAAGTCACTTTGGCTCACATTTCATTTTCCAAAGCAAACCAAAAGAACATGTCTGACTTCAAAGGGGATAGGGAAGTGCAGACCTACTGAATACCTGGCAAGAGAACAGGACTCTCTATGAGAATCCCTAATGACTACCACACCTTGGAGGCAAGGAGATACTACCAGGTGCATATTATTATCCAAATGTTACAGATAAGAAAACACAGACTTAGTTTAAGAAATACTTCAAGGCCACTGGCCACTTAGCCAGTAAGTAAGAGATTATAATTATCCAGGGTTATAATTTGGGACTGTCTGATTTAAAACACATGCTCTTTTTACTACATTGTCCTCTTAGGAGCAGTAGCAACATTTCCAAAGAGAAGTCCATACTTTGGGACCTACACCTCCTTGTAGTTATGTCAGTGTAGGTTCCTTAGACACTCGGGGCCTCCTAAGTCATACATTTTGGCCCACAGTTTATAACAGTATCATTGTTTTGGCGATGTTTTTTTGAAAATACTCTGGGTTCTGACCATGTCTCAATGCAAAATAGGTCCAAGGAACGTTATCCTGGACAACCGTATAGGTCTTGATAATGTACAAACTTCTTGTCTGTGCATTCTGTGTTTTGACAATATTATTCTAAGAAAAGGAGGCTAAAGTTTGTTGAGAACCCAGTGGGTGTCAGGCACTGTTCTAAGTGTCTTAATATGTTTTTATCCTCATTTATTCTTTATAACAGGAGTCTGAGCTAGGGGCTGTTATTTGGGAGTATAATTGTTCAATCAAGGGGGAAATCCAAGAAAGAAGCATTCTGGTCGCAGATTTATTTCTGAGTAAGGTTGTAACTCTTTATCATGGCTTCTCTTTTAATCACTCTCATGGAGAGTTTTTCAGCTTTGGCAGGACATTTATAATTTCCAAAAGGTATGTTTGACTATCCCTGTAGGATTTGGAAACGGATATTGAACTTCAGAGCATATAATTTAGGATTCTTTTGGATTCAAGTAACAGAAAATTCAACTCATCCTGGCTTAAGCAAAAATAAAGGGGGTAATTTATTGGCTCATGCAACTAAAAAGTCCAGGGATAGAAAAGCTTCAGGTATGGCTTGATCCAGAAGATCAAATGATATCACTAAGCCCAGATCTCACTCTATTTCTTGGCACTGGTTCTCTCTGGGCTTCACCTTCAGGCTCCAAGTAGTGGCAGAAAGGCTTCTGGCAGTACCAGCTTTTTGTCCTTCCTAATTTAAGTCCAGTATAAAAGATCATGTGTTTCTTTCTTAGCAGTCACATAAAAATTTTTCTGTATCTCATCGGCTGTGATTGGGGCAAAGTCTATCTTTTATGGACTAGGGATTGTGATGCTCTGATTGGTCAGGTCTGATTTAATGCCCATCCCTGGAATTAGAGTTTTATCACCTCTCCCTTTGTAGGTGGACTTCTTTTTTTTTCCTTTCAGCTTTATTGGGGTATGGTTGACAAATAGAGATTGTATACATTGGCTGGGCATGGTGGCTCACACCTGTAGTCTCAGCACTTTGGAAGGCTGAGGCAAGAGGATTGCTTGAGGCCAGAAGTTCAAGACTAGCCTGGCAGCATAGTGAGACCCTGTCTCCACAAAAAATAAAAAATTCAGCTGGGTGTGGTGGTGTGCATCTTTATTCCCAGCTACTTGGGAGACTGAGGCAGAAGGATTGCTTGAGGTTAGGGGGAAAAAAAAGGAAATTGTATGTATTTAAGGTATTCGACTTGATGTTTTGATATACATTCACAATCGAAGTGATTACCACAATCAAGGTAATATATCCATCACCTCACATAGTTACCATTTTTTTGTGTGTATGTGTGGTGAGAACAGTTAAGATCTACCCTCTTAGCAAATTCCAAGTGGACAATACAATATTGCTAACTGTAGTCACTGTGCTGTACATTTGATCTCCAGAACTTATTTATCTTGCACAACCGAAACATTGTATCCTTTAATCATCACTTCCCTATTTTCCCCATTCCCCTAGCTCCTGGTAATCACCATTCTACTCTCTGCTTGTATGAGGAGTTCGACTATTTTTCTTTGAGACAGGGTCTCACTCTGTTGCCCAGGCTAGAGTGCAGTGGTGTCATCATAGCTCACTGCAACCTCAAACTCCTGGGCTCAAGCGATCCTCTTCCCCCAGCCTCAGGTGCAGGCTACCACACCTGGCTAATTTTTGTATTTTTTGTAGAGATGAGGTCTTGCTGTGTTGCTTAAGCTGGTCTCGAACTCCTGGCCTTAAGCGATCCTTCCACCTCAGCCTCCTAAAGTGCTGGGATTACAGGCATGAGCCACCACACCCGGCTGAGTTTGGCTATTTTCGATTCCACATGTAAGATCATATAGTATTTGTCTTTCTGCATTTGGCTTATGTCACTTAGTATAATGTCCTCTGTTCATCCATATTGCTGCAAATGGTAAGATTTCCTTCTTTTTTCAGGCTGAATAATATTCTATTTATGTGTATGCATATATCTCTCTCACATTTTCTTTATGCACATGGACTTCTTGAGAATGAGAATAAGGCTGGTTCCAGAGAGGAAAATTAGGTATGGTTGCCAGAAGAAAGTTAAATGTATCCTGCACAGTAAAAAAAAAAAAAAAAAAAAAAAAAAGCTGATACCCAGTACAAACACTACTTTCAAATCATCTTTCCCCTTTTTTCTCCTTGGAATAGTGCATGAAAACGTTTTTGTGTTATAGAAGCTTAACTCAAGTTTTCTGTGGGAATAAAGGAAAAGTGTTCTTTAGAAGATAAATATTTACCCAATAATTATATGAAACATAAAAATGTTTCCATTTTTTCCTTAGCTATCAGAAAGCTTAAAGCTATATTAGTGTTCAATTATAGAGACTCCCTGCTTCTAAATCTTACTATAGTTATTTATATGTTTTTAAAGTAACTTTTTTAAAAACTTAAAAAAGAAAAAAATACATATTCTTACAGAAAAATTGGAGAATAAAGGAAACCTCAGGGATAACTGTTTTGCTATCCTTTTTCCTTGTATTTATGTAATAAAATTCCTTCATGTGCAAAATTGGGATAATATTATGCATACTATATAACTTTTTAAAATCTAACAATATATTGTGGAAAATTTGCCATATTTTTAGATGTTAGTATGCATGATTCCTTGGTATTCCTCCAATGGATATGCCACACTTTAATTACACATATCCCTACATTTTTTTGTTATATAAAAATCTTATAAAAATGGACATTTTTGTGTACAGCTGCAGTTAATTCTTTAGGATAAATTTTAGAAGTGAATTTTGTTCCCCAGAAAGGCTATATCACCATATACGATTTTTTAAATAGCTGATAGAGATATAAAAAAAATATCAGTAGTACATGGCTATTTTGCACAGGGACACTAAGCTCCAATTGTATACATTTAGTAGTTTTCTGGGAAAGATCACCTGATTGAAAGTTGAGTGGTTTTTGAAAAGTCATTTGACAGTTTCGATTTTCTATCTGCTTTCTCATCTAATGGGCAAAAGGCATTTTCCTCCCATGGTTATTGCTATCCTGTTCTGGAGTCATGTCAGGCCATTAATGCTGTATGACCAAGGTTTAGAGGATGCACCCTACAAAGGCTGGAAAAATACCCAGAATGCAAGTCAGGGAAGACTTCCTGGAGGAGGCAGGACTTGGTTGGGAACTGTATTTGGGTACCATTAAGTAGGCAGAGGATGAACAGATTGTACACACTTTGTAGGGGCAAAAACCATTTGAGGTACCTTGCCTGAAACCAGTGCAGCATAAAACCATTGATAAATAAAAGGAGTAAAACTAGTAAAACTGATAACCTACTACCCCTTAGCATTTGTAATATCATTTCCCCATCAGTGAATATGGGGAATGCTTTTTGACCAACAGGGGTTTACCTACTAAGACGTCTCTCTTTAGGGTCTTGTCAATATTCAGGGGTATACCTTCTTTGGGCTAGGGTGACCTAGATTCTTTTTATTAAGGAATTAGGTGGATACTTCAGGATGTAAAGATCTAGAGACCAGTCAAAGGAATATTCTTTGTTTACTTTTTCTCTCTGTGGAAAGCATCGCCAAGCAACATTCAGATATGACCTGCATTGTTTTTCAGTTCGTCGCCAAAAGCAGGGTTGTTCTGGAAGTTCCAATAGTCTAGGATCCCCTAGCTGGGATAGTCCACTTGGTCTTAGTGGGTAAACACAGAAGTCATTAACCCGAAACTTGTTCTGGTCATGTTCTGTGAGCATCATCAAGCTCCTTTGGTTACCTCCCTGGGGAAGGAACTGGAGTGAGTGCCCCCCTGTTGGGGTGGGCAGTCCCAGGGGGCAGGCTTTCTGTATCCTTAACAAGAATACTTAAAGTACAAGTGAATATAATTGTTGGGAACAGGGAAATTATTACAGAAATCTTGCATTTCCTGCATGTTCCATCTGTTGCAAGAAGTACAGTCTTCTGGAAGGGTACACACAGAGGTGGTGTGACTTTAGCATGAGGGTAGGTTACAATTGTCTAATACCACTGGTTTCCCATGAGAAGAAAAAATATGTGGGGAGTGTTAGGGGATGTTTGGTAACTTGTCCTGTTCCAGCAAGTGATAACAGCAAGTGTTACAGCTAGTGTTACAGGGATTGACCAGGGAAAGAACCGAGCAGCACACAGAGAGTCGGAGAAACAGCCTTTATTCCGCCAGCGGGCTCAGAGGGGCATTCTGAGCCCCCCTTCCTTGTTCTCCTCCAGTTTTTATACCCTTGCTAGGATTCAAAAAGCCTCCAATCACCAACAAGCTTTAACATCCAATCAGCAACAAGCTTTAACATCCAATCAGCAACAAGCTTTAACATCCAATCAGCAGTGTGATTCAAAAAGTATCTAATCAGCAGTGAGTTCAGCCATGGGGCCCTGGGGTGGGGGTTTTTCGCTGTCATTCCCCCCTTTTGATGCCCTTATCAGTTTACACAGCGGCATCAACCTCTCTATGAATCTAATAACTGCATTGAGCAAGCAGGGTCCCATGGTTACCATTAGAAGGATAGAGCCCCAGCTAGGGGCAATAGCTAAGCCCCAAGCCTGTTCTAACTCCTGTTTTCTCTTGTGGATTCTTTTCTTTTAGCCCTTTGACTTTGGTAGTTACAATTCCTGATTGGTTTACATAGTAACAGCATTCTTCCCCCAGTGAGCCCCAACCAAGAACAACACAGAGGCACCCCATGTAGACCCAGAAAAGGGTTATCAAGAAGCAAGCTAGTCCAGTCTCTTGGGGCAGAGGCCCCGAGTCCAATTCCCAAGAAGACTGTCAGTATTCCTATAAGAGTCCAAGCCAGTGGTCCCATTTAGTCCTTGGCTTCTAGCCAGATTCAGGGGCCTTAGTGGACAGGTGTCTGAGCCGGATCTTCAGCGGGTTCTGTTGACTTTGTTGCACTGTCCAATGGCTGGTCGTGTCATCCATCTCGGCTCGTTTTACCCGGGAATGGTGGATCCACGGGGTGACACCTGCAACTTTGACAGCAGTGGGGATAACCAATATCACAGTATGGGGTCCCTTCCAGGTTGGCTCTAGGGGTTCCTTCTTCCAATCTTTTACCCAGACCAGGTCCCTAGGTCAATGGGGGTGGACTGGGAGTTCCAGTCCAATTTGGTTTCTCTCTTGAACAGTCTGGTGTATAGTGGCCATGCTTTTAGCTAAGGCCTGGAGCTGTTGGTCTAGGTTTAATTCTCCCAGCTGCCTAGTGTCCCCTCTCAGGCATTTGATGATGGGGGTGGCCTGCCATATAGGATCTCAAAGGGTGAGTACTCAGTGGGACCAGGGGTGCATCTTACCCGCAGTAAGGCGATGCTTAACATATCTACCCAGGGTAGCTGTGTCTCTTGACAGAGTTTGGCCAACGTAACCTTGAGGGTTCGGTTCATGTGCTCCACTTTCCCTGAGCTCTGTGGCCTATAACTTCCACTGAATACCTAATGCCTTGGAGAGGATTTGTGTAACTTCTGCAGTGAAGTCCATTATTGCACCGGGGGATGACCTCTCTCAGAGCCTCAACCCAACCTGAGAAGGTACATATACTTGTATCCCCAACTGAATGGGGACACCCCAGTGTGCTGAATTCCTGGGGCTGGCC
>CAUYPO010004023.1:0-20036 GCA_963574435.1 Cheirogaleus major | reverse complement strand
TGGGCACCGTGAGGGCCGCTGAGCTGTGAAGCTGTCATTCGAGCCCAGCGTGACCAGTCAGGGCCTGGACACAGCTCCCCGGAGGGTGGCGGGTGAGGTGTCCTCTCCTCGCCGGGGAGGGGCTGAGACTTGTGGGCTCCTCTCTTCCCAGGGCCTTGGGGATCCATGTCCAGACACAAGGCCCGCCTGTTCTTCGCTCAGAACACCCTTCATGGGGAGTTCTGTGTGTGTTTTCGGACTTGTGTTTCTCCCTCGCTGTCTGAACAAGCTGGACTTTGTCTGGGACGTAGGAGTTCTCTGTGGGCTTGGCCTGTGCCGTGTCTCTCCCTGGCCTCGATCAGGAGCCGGGAAGGCATGGAAGGGAGGTGGGGCGGGGGGGGACAGGGCTGGGGTGGGCAGAGAAACTAATTTTATTTCTTCTTCTTCTTTCAAAGACAAACTTTGGGATAGAAATATCGCAATAAATATGCTCTTGTGTTTGTGTGTGTTTTCTCAGCTGTAAAGAAAATAGAGAGAAATTCCATTCTGTCCAGGTTCCAAGCGTCTCCAGGACTCACTGAGTCCTTTATGCAAGGAGATTGGTTTTGCCAGCCCGAGTCCCAGCACGGCCCTGTCAACAGGGAGGCCTTTCTCCGTGGGAAGCAGAATCGGGAGGTGAAAAGGGGACTGCGTACCTGGGTGGAGGAAGGGGACGGGGACGGGGGGCGCGGGGGGCCGCACTGACGGGGAAGAGGAGTTTGGGGCGCAGGAAGTAGATGTGGGTGGAGGCCGGGGGAGAGCCACGTGTGTTGGGTTGATCATCAAGGAACTGCTTTCTCGGAAAGAATCACTAAGAGATTTGATTGGAGAAAGGAAGCCTGCCAGTGCTTCTCAGCTGAGCCGGGTTCGTGTGTGTGTGAGTGTGTGTGTGCATGCGCACACGCGTGCACCTGTGCCCCATGGTTGGAGACAGGGAAACCCTTCACCTCCTTGTCAGCTAGACTCCATCCCACGACGTCTACCTGCCTAGGCCTTGGCCTTGATTCCATCAAATCATGGGACTGAACAGGCAGCGCACCCACTCGACCTGACTTCCTCTTCCAGCAACACCTGCAGTGGAGACCCTGTGACCTGGGTCCTGGCTGGCCACCTACTGCTTAGTAACACAGGACCTGCTCCACGGCTGTCTCAAAGACTGAGAGATGATGGGACAGTCTGGTCCCTCCTCCAGGCCAGGCACTGTGACTTGGCTCTGCACCCAGTGCGGGCGCTGGCACTCAGGGGGCGTCCATCAGCGCAGCTTCCTCCACCTCCCTGCGTGTCCAGCCCGAGGGAGCCTCTCGGAGTTTGAGGATTGGAAGAGAGTTTAGCAGTTACAGGGAGGTTTCCTGTCCCGCCATGAGAGTTGGACTAGATGACTTTCCATAAAGAATAAAACTGCTTTTGTTTGAAAACAACATCACTACACTACCAAACATTTGGAAATAGGAAAATGGAGGAAAAAAATCACCATCATTCACAACCCTGATCCAATCATTGCTGGTGTCTTGATAGTCTCCCTTCTAGTCGTTTTCCTTAGGCATCTACTTCCGTGCAATCATAACCTTTTTACGTCCTCTTTGCCTTTTCCCTATAACACAATTGGCCAAGTGACATTCCTTTGGAACTGATGACCATGGTGCTTTACAGTTGTGGCCTCCCTGCAGGGACCCTGTCTGAGGAGCCCAGGCAGGTGGTCCTCAGCTTTTGATGAATGGCAGGTGCTCATTCCTTCACCAGTTGGCCCACTCCACGGCTGGGCAGCTCTAATTGTCCTCAAGATCTTCCAAGATGGGGCCAAATGGCCCACCCCTATCATAATTTCCATCCATTAGTACCACCAGCAGGGGCCACACAAAACTTGTCCTCTCCTCTTGCAGGGACCTCACGATGGATCTTCAGAGGTCCAATCTGCTCTCCTGCCTGCTGCTCTTCCATGAAGATGTTCCTGGTCCCTTTACCCAGCCCTTCCTCATGTGGCTTCTGGACCTCTCTTTCCTCCTGGGAGCCACAGATGGTAGGTCTGGGACAGGCCATAGTGAAGCTCAGGTCCAACTCCTTCATTTCCAGGTGAAGAAGCTGAGGCCCAAGGAGGTTCCGTGAGTTGTTCAAGGCCACGTTGCAGGTTGGAGGTGGAGCCTAAACCAGAACCCAGTGCTGGGGGCCTGGCGCTCATAATTCCAGTGTTAGCAATGCACAAGGTAGCTACTGTCTGCCTGGTTTCCCACCGTCTCCCTGGCACCCAGTGTCATGCCTGGCACGGGGAGAGGGCAAGGAGAAAATGTCTGCTGAATGAATGAACAAATGGAGGCCCGAACATCTCAGAAGTCATATCCTTCAACCCTAGGCCTCAGAGAAGGAGGGGTGGAAACGGAGGCTCACAGGTGTTGAGCACCTTCATGGGGCAAAGCCCAGCGAGGCAGACTACTCCCACCTGACGGTCCTAAACCCCAGCTAGAAATACATTGCCTGCTCATGATGTGCACGGCTGTCTTGACTAATGACGGCACTTCAGTGCAGCATGTGACTTTGGGAAAGGTCGTAGTCCATGTGCAGCTCAGAGTAACAATCAGGGTCTTCCCTTCCCAGGACTCCAAGGAGAACCAGCGTTGTGCTAGAGCCACCGGCACCAGCTGGCAAAAGCCAATTTTAAGCATCTCTTTCTAATTCTCTGTTCAGTGACATCACGCTGGTAGCTTGAAATTTGTCATGATGGGAGTTTTCATACCGTGGCAATCAGCACACAGTGTCAATGAAGTGGGAGCTCTCTTCTTTCTTTTTCTTTTCCTTTCTGAGAGTGGGTTTGCCAGCACACCACTGGAAGTAACTACAGCTGTGAGCCACATAACGACGTTCAGCCAGTGAAGGACTGTATATGTGACGATGGTCCCAGAAGATTCTAATGGAGCCAAACAATTCCTATGGCCTGGTGACATTATAGCTGTTATAATGGCATAGTGCAATTACTTTATTTTTTTGCATATGTGGTATAGCCTAAGTGCATAGTGTCTATAAAGTCCACAGCAGTGCACAGTAATGTGCTAGGCCCTCACGTCCACTCATCTCTCACTCGCTGACGCCCAGAGCAACTTCCAGCCCTGCAAGCTCCATTCGTGGTAAGTGCCCTGTACATGTGTACCATCTTTTACCTCTTATACCATATTTTTACCACAAATGTTCTATGTTTAGATATGTTTAGAGACACAAACCCTTACCATTGTGTTCCCGATGCCTGCCGTGTTCAGTCCAGTACGTGCTGTGCAGGTGTGCAGCCCAGGAGCAACAGGCTGTCGCATCCCAGCCTAGGTGTGCGGCAGGCCGCACCGTGCAGGTTTGTGTGAGTGCACTCTGAGATGCTCGCGCAACAGCAAAATTGCTTAATGACGCATTTCTTAGAATGTACCCCTGTTGTTAAGTGACGCATGACTTCAACACTAAATAAAGAAAAAGGCCGGGGAAGCACAATGGGCACGTCTGTCCACTGAGAAAAGCCTCCTTTTCCAGTCACTGTGCCATCCTGCACACACCCCTGGGCACGCCGAGGCTGGCCCTGCAACCAAGGCCGGTTTGCCAGCCCTCGGGCAGGGATGGGCCGTGCCCATCTCTATGTCACTCTCCCCGCCTGCCCAGCGCACCTCATTGCGGGCCGAGCAAACGCGTGCTGGGGGTGACTGGGAGTGAACGCGTGCCTCCCCCCAACCCTGCCCGGCCCCTGGGCACCCCTTCCTCCACGAGCCTCATCGTCTCACCCCTTGGCTCTGCTGCCGCAACTATGGCTGCCTCTGCAGCCCCTGTAGCACTTCCTTCTTCCCTGTTGTTTGCTGTGTGCTAAGCAACACCGCACATGCAAACTGTGATCTCCTCGATGCTGAAAATCAAGCCTTAAAAATCCCCTCTGTGTTAACCCACACAGTGCTAGGAGGAACCAAAAATGACATGTGACACCTCTTTGTTGGAGTTCGTTAATCTGGTAATTTGTGGACCAGTACGATTTGCCAGTGACCCCCAGTGGTCTGTGTCCCCGACTTAAGTCCTTCGGGAGGGACTTGAGAGAACCAAGGTCATTCATTCCCTCCGCCGCCGGCCACAAGCACATGTCACTTACTTGCAGCCTAATCTCCCGACAGAGGCTCCTCTCTTGTCACGCTTTCACGGACAGATCATCCCGACAGTTGCGCACAAACGGGGTGGCATACGCACTGGAGACTGGGATTTCAGACCCAGCACAGGGAAGTGCCAGACAGAGTGGCCCCGACTGCAGCTGCCAGGTTTCCGCACACTCTAAACAGACACGGGGGTGGGGTGGGGTGGTGTGTGTGTGTGGAAGGGAGGAGGGGCGGGAAGCTGCTTCCAGTCCTAGCTCTGCCCTAACTCCCTGGGGAACTCACATGAGGCCTCAGTTTCTAGTTTTCCCACCTGTAAGTTGGGGTCATAATGCAAGCTTTACCACGGGCACCCAGGGCAACCATGGATGGGGGTTTCGGCTTGCCTACAGAGCCCCTTTTCTGGGAAGGTCTGGCCCCTCCGATAGATGCCCCCATGCCCTCGATGGGGGGTGGGGAGGGCAGAGTGGGAGCTGGCGGTTGTGAGGGCCGTGCCCGAGTCTGCGAGGAGGGAGGGGAGGCTCTCTGGGGAGCAGCAAGGCTCAGGTAGTGGAGCTGGGAGAGAAGAAAATAAGAAATGGAGGAATGTTCCTGATCTCACCTGGCATCAGAAGCTAAGCAGGGTCAGGCTTGGTTAGTACTCGGAAGGGGGGAATGGAGAAATGACACCCGACCAGATGGTGTCATGCCCATAGGTGGCACTGGCTACCTTGCTGCTTGAGACCCTCTGCTGATGTGGCCTCCGACACGGGCCCTCTCCTGCAGTGCTCTGGTCTGGTCTCATCCTTACCCCTTTCTTTTGCTCACACAGTTCCGTCCTTCCAGAACACCCTCTCCCCAGCTCCACGTCTGACCTGATCCTGCCCTTCTTTGAGGCCCAGCACAAATGCCACGCCCTGGAAACTCTCCCCAGGTACCCCGGCCTGAAACTGTCTTCTTTCTGCCCATGTCCTTAGTCATTTCTTGTTGTTACGACCAATTTATTAATGAACACATCCTGGCTGGTGGCTTCTTTCCCACTGTTGTTTTAACTTGTTGGGGTAGGTGGGGACCGCCAGGCTAGGGGCAGGGCTGCGTGGAGGAAAGAGCATGGTCTGGAGTCAGACAGAGCTGGTTAAGCTGCAGCTCTGACACTCACCTGTGAGCTATGACCTTGGTCCAATCATTTAACCCCTCAGAGGCACAACTTCCTTGCCTCTGCTGTGCCGATAAGACAGGACCGATTGCACCGCACGGGGCGGTGGGGTTTCCATGAGGGCTACCGCGTGGCCCGCAGTGAGTGCTGTCTGCCTTCCCAGATGTAGGCTGGCTGGGCCCCCGCTCCCCCCCCCCCCCACGGAGGAGAGAGACCGCCTGCACTGTGCACGCCCATCGCTGCATTTAATGCAGCGTACCTGCACGGCGCACCTGCATTGGGCCCCGGCTCAGCCTCCGCACACCGCAGCCGCTCGACCAAGGTGCGCCAGCTCGACAAGAAGCGACGCTCACACACAATCTGCAACTACATCTAATTTAAACGATGCTCCAGTGAATGGTCATCTGCTCTGCAATGACAGCAAATAGTGGACCCCCCAACTTTGGTTAGCCTCGGGCTCACTCCCGCAATGGCCCCAAGACGGGGTGTAGGACGTGGGTTCAAATAAAACTAAGAACTATAAGGTAAGAGCCTAATGCTGCCACCGCTGCCTCCAGGGACACGGGCTTGCCACAGAGCTCCCAGAGCTTCTCTGCGGTTGCTGAGGGCAGCCACCCCTCTCTGCCCTCAGGCAACAGTGGGCGTCTTAACGCCAGAATCAACTCATGCCATGGTTTCACGAACAAGCTAAGGACCACCCGTATGAGGGCCTGCTATAAGTCGGAAATGATGCTTAGAGCTGTACACATGCCGCTTCTCATCCCTAAGACAACCTCGCAAAGATAGGTATTGCTATCCCAACGTTATAGATAGTAAGACAACTGCTCAGAGAGGTTAAGTAACTTGCCCAAAGTCACACAGACAGTAAGTGGCCACGTTTGGTCTGGAATCCACATCTTATGGCTACAAATCCCATGGTTTTCTCAACACTCCCAATCGCTCTACGTTCACTAGTTTTACTCATCCATTCCATCATTCAGTCAACAAACATATTTCAATCAACAGGGAGATGGGAAACGTTCTCGTGGAATTTCAAATCCAGAAGGTTTTAGGGGTTGGTGGAGGGGAAGGCATCCCTAGTTAGTTCATCAGAGAGTGAAACTGCAGCCCGAGCCTGCGGAGTTCTTGGAACACAGCAGGGTTGGGATGATCATGCCAACAACTAATGCAGTGTCCGGCCCCGAGGAGGGAGGCTCCCAAGCAGGAGTCCTAACCGCTCTTGGACCTTCTATCCACAGGGAGGGCCCTGCTGGGGCTCTGGATCCCAGCTTTCCCCGTGTTCCCAGAGGTTTACTGCAAGACTGGCTCCCTCAGCCCCACACGGTGGCTCTTCCCCAGCGTCCTTCAGGCAAACTGCCTGAGGGCTCCAAAAAATAGGGCTCTTACACAAATCCACTGCTGCGTGGCAGGGCTGTGACGGTCCTTACTAACTTCCTTCCAGAGTTGTTCAGGATGGGTTTTTAAGAGAGCTCTAATCGAGCCATTCCTGATTCAATGGGCTGGGTCTCAGCCAGCACCTGCGAAAGCACGGACACCCTTCGCGCAACGATGTCTGGATTCCTGCCAGCCAGCTCGCAGGTGGTCCGCACAGCCCTCTCCGGAGCTGAGCCTCTGACCCTTTCTCATGCCCCCCCCTGCCACGGGAGGGCTCTGCCCTCTGGCAGCTGGAACTGCTGGCCAACTCCTGCTGCTTGCTGTGCTGCGGACCCCAGACGGACAGGCAGAGGGGACTTTCGGGGTCTCTTTGAAATGTCAGCTTCAGAAATCAGCCCAAGGAGGTGTTTCTGCCAGTGCCAGTCTGTGGCCAACCTCGTTGTCCTGACCAGGAACCAGGAGGATGCTGGTAAAAGAATAAAAACAGAGCTGGCCTTGGTTTGCTGAAGGCCTGTGTGAGCCTTCGGTGAAGGCCCTGCCTGTCTGTGGGTGGGGGTGGGGTGGGCAGACGGGGGCCTATGGTGCAGGACATGCAGCACAGGAACTACGTCAGAAGACGGCACGAATTTCTCCCTGTCTGGCCTCTCTGCCTTGATTCCCTTCACCCACTGATACATGTCCCTGCTAGTAACACCTCTTTGACTTGCATCTGTTGTGACACAAAATATATATCCTTCATCCTCTCCCTGGGGTCCACTTTGAACCCAGACTCCATGCAATTTCCCGAATGGACTCTTCTCAAGGTTTCCGGGAGACAGCATGGTATGCTAGAAGATAGGTACCTTAAAACACAACCTGAATTCATGCCTTTGACTCACAACATGCTATCTGGGTGAACTTGGGCAAGTTTCTTGGCATCTCTGGCCAGAATTTCCATGGTGAGGCCTTTAGAAATGGCTGATTTCCAGTTAGGAAGAGAGGCAGGGAATGATGACAAATGCCTGTGGTAACTTGCTCTGAACTTCTTCTTTTTCCCTCCAAATCACCCAAAAGAAGTTCCTATATCCCCTGGGCGGGCTGATCCTGTTGGACAGGATGGCAGGAGGGGTCGGGGGAAGGGGCTTGTATCAGACTGGGATCTTGAATGAGTGGGTGTGGAGCTGGGGTCAGAAGGGGTAGCTTAACGCAAACAGGAGCCCGGCCCATGCACTTCAGGGCAGAGGACGATTAATGTTCTTAGAGCAAAATCCAGCTCCTTCCCGGGCCCTACAGGCCCCACATGATCTGACCCCCTTCCCCGCTCAAACCACATCTCATACCCTACTCCCCAAACCCTTAGCTCCAGCCACGTTCTAGCTGTGCCTTGAACACACAAACTTGTTGCCTCCCAAGGGCTTTTGCATCTGCTCTTCCTTCTTTCTGGGGCACACTTCTGGATCTTTCCCTAGCTGGTCACTTTTCGTCATTCCAGCCCCAGTTTAAATGTCCCTTCTGATCGCTTGAGCCCAGGAGTGTGAGGCTGCTGTGAGCTAGGCTGACGCCACGGCACTCTAGCCCGGGCAACAGAGTGAGACTCTGTCTCAAAAAAAAATAAATGTCCCTTCCTTGACCACCCTGTTCCCTCCCCATCATATTGCCTTGCTATATTTTATGTATATCATGTTCATTATTTGAAATTATTGTCCTTTTCTGTTTATTACGCTTCTTCTACTCGAGTGCACACTCATGAGGGCAGGGACTTTTGTCTGTTTTGCTCGCTGCCGTATTCCCAGTGCCCAGAACAGTGCTTGGCACGTAGTGGGTGTCCAACAAGTATTTCTTGAGCGAATGAACGAGCACATCTCACTAAGCAGGCAATGTCCCATCTGGATTAAGTTTGGAAGTGGAAGGAGTGTTAACCTTAAGACTGATGGTAACTGTTGGGAGGCGCCTGATCTCAAAGCATTCCGGCCTCCTCAGCCATGGAGTGCGTTAGAAGCCCAGGATGGAGCGTGACTCTGGAGCTGGAGCTCATGTGGCCATGGAAATACCCATTCTCACTCCTCTCCTGCTAAAAGAGGACCAGGAGTGGGGAAGCTTGGCCCTGGGGCCACCAAGCAGGGAGTAGTGGGCGACCCCAGAGACAGCATCCAGGGACAAAACAGAGCTCAGAGCGGGGCTGTCAGACGATGAAGGCTGCATTTCCACGGGGCTGGCAGTGAGGCTGAGTCCAGGCACTGAGAGGAAGGCTGGCCACGGCTGGTGCTTCCTGGGGACGGGCTGGCTGCAGCCGTGGACGGCCCCAGAGCACATGCCTGGAGAAGGTGGCCACTCGAAGGAGGAATTGGGCACAAAACCTTCAGCCTTTCCCCGTCACTCCCTCCCTAGTCTCGACTGCAGATTCCCAGGAAAACCACTGTACAGCGGAGAAGCCCTGGGGGTAATTAATGGCTCCTGACTCACTCACTCGGGGACATTCATTCAGCTTTGCCCTGTTCTCTCTGTAGAAAAAACCCCGGTACAGGGACCTGCCTTTCCTGCTCTCAGCCTTCCACTTCAGCCCAGGGACTTGGAAGTTTTCTCTGCATTAATTCCAGACTTTGTGTAAATATCAGACCTGGGTTTTTGGAAAGGAGTGTCCTTCAGCCCAAATTTTCCATCAGGCACCTTTCCTGGGGCAGGGATCTGGGGCCAAGAGCTGAGTTGCCTCCACTTGGCCCTGACTGCTAACCTGGCAGGACAGAGAGATCCTTCCTCTCTGGGAAGAGGCTGGGGGACCCAGCGGGACTCCTCGGTAGCCTCTTGGGTGGAAAGGGAGCCCAGATTTAAAAAGCGATCTCCAGTAAAGGTTTCTGGAAACCAAGAGTCCTGGTGGAAATGCCTGCTTACCAGAAAGGACTACTGGGTGTGGGGGGTTACAACTGAATTCCCGGGCAAAGGAAGGCCAGATAGATGCATGGCTGAAAGGAAACAAAAGGTGCCCAGCCCAATCCTTTAAACTTTGCGGGCAGATGCTCAGGTTCTTGGAGTTCAGTCCTGAGATCCAGTCAAGGGTGAGAAAGGAGGTGGGTTATTTGGAGTCGAACCTCATTCTTTTGACCCTAATTTGCACCCCCTGCTTCCAGGATGGAAAACATCCATTTAGCTCCTTTTGGGTCATGTTCTTCTTTGAGAGCAGATGGGAGCTGCGGACACAGTTCTCAGGAAGTGTTGCCCACACTCACGGGATTTTGCGTGTCATTTCAGGGTATTCACAGAGCACTCCTGTGCAGCAACGAA
This sequence comes from Cheirogaleus major, assembly GCA_963574435.1. Classification (NCBI taxonomy): domain Eukaryota; kingdom Metazoa; phylum Chordata; class Mammalia; order Primates; family Cheirogaleidae; genus Cheirogaleus; species Cheirogaleus major. The sequence goes on along the minus strand of CAUYPO010004023.1, from coordinate 10,148 downwards.
TTAACTTTGCCCAAAGAAAGGTGTGGGCCCCTGCCCTTGGCTGTCGGGAGGTAGCTTTTAAGCTCTTGGAATGTCCTGCCTAATAAGTGTCTTTGTCTACCTGGGGGCCTTGGGCCATGCCGAATAGTCTATGCTGATAGTGTGATGTACGGTGGGGCCTTGGGCCGTGAGGTGTCAACTTGACCTCTGGAGTGGTTGGAGACTAAGGTCAGCCATGTCCACATGACCAACCTCCAATAAAAACCCTGAACACTGAGGGTCATGTGAGCTTCCTTGGTTAGTGACGCTCTGTGCGGTTGCACATATGTTTACTGGGAGAAGCAAGTGCTGCCCACACAGCCCCTCTGGGGGAGGACAACTGGACGCTCAGACCTGTCATCTCCTAGACCCTGCCCTACGTGCTTGGTTCCTTTGCTGATTCTAATCTGTGTCCTTTCACTGTAACAAACCATAACTTTGAGTACCATGGCTTTGCTGCCTTCTGTGAGTCCTTCCAGCAAATTACTGAATCAGAGGGTGGTCTTGGGGACCTCCCCAAATGGCACCTTTCCTGTTTCTTCAGATCCTCACGTCCTGCCCAGGATGGTTCAGTGTTGGCTGAGTGGACAGGGGACAAGACCTCTTCATCCTTTGATCATCCTTCCTGGACACTGCTTTCCCTGCTGGGCATGGCGTTCTTTCTGGCCCTCACGCTGCAGCAATAATTGCCTTTCATCCAGAAAAGTCCCAGGCACTTCCTGGCTTTCCTCCCTCTCCCCTTTACCCTGTCAAACACCCAGCAAGCGGAGGGCTCTGCGTACGTGTGAGGGGAGCCACAAATGGACCAGCTGTGACTGTATCCCAGAGGCTCAGTGCGTGGGACAGGGGGCGGGATGAGTGAATAAAGCCTCCAACCTAAGAGAGTCTCTCTCAATGGTGGGGCGGTAAAGAGAGGGGGCCCTAGGAGCTGAGAGTGTGCAGAATCTGCATCGTCCTGGCTGGGCGATCCCAGAGAGCTCCGAAGAAGAGGTGGCGTTTGAGCTGCGCCTTGGTGGGCAGGTAGAATGTGGATGTGAGAGATGGGGAAGGCGTTTAGGGGAAGGGGCTGCACACACAAAGGCGTGCAGAGACAAGCACGCCCGAGGGGTGCAGGATCAAATAACGCTGGAGACGAAGCTGGGCCAGATTGCGACGGGAATTTGGCTTCACTGTTGGCACTGGTGGGGGTGGGAGCTCCCAGGGTTTCAGGGAATGACCGAAGTATGGGTCCGGAGGAAACCGCAGTCCCTGCTGTTTATTGGCTGGCCCCTCCTCCATGAAGCCCCCCAGAAGGCCCCATCATGACCAAGTGGACGCCCCTCGCTCACAGCAGGAGCACACGCTGCCTGTGGCACTTGTCTGCCACTGCCAGGACACTGTGCCCACCAGGGCGTGCAGGGGTCTGGCTCATCCTTGGGTCTTCCTCACCCATAAGCACCTGTCACAGCGACTTCCTCTAGAACCTGCCACGTACTGGGGCTCGATCCCACGCCAGGCACAGTACCCAGTGGCATTTTGGACACATCCATCATCTCATTCAGTGCTCGCAACAGTCCAGGGAGGGTGCCAGTCCTATTTTAGAATCGAGGGGACAGAGGCTCGGGGGGCAAATAACTTACCTCAAATCCCATGGCCGGCGAGGGTTGGAGCCAGAATTCAAACCAGATTGGTCTGACTCCAGAAGCTGTGCTCTTAACCTCTCCCCGGCTTCCCGTGTATGTGCAAGGAACAGTATTGGGCACCAAGAGGCACCGCCCAGAGGTCTGTTCTACTCATCAAAAGGCCTCTGACAATGTGTCTGCAGCTTTATTAAATCGCGGATGCAATTTGCAGACATTGTGGAGTGCTTGCTGCAGAAGGGCTCTTCACACGGAGTGGGCTCAGCTTCAAAGTCTGACTCAAAGGACCAAGGCACCTCTGGGCTACAGAAAAAGGCTTTGAACCCCAGGAGAGGTGAAGACTTGCTCTCTGAGCCCCTCCCAGACCCCCTCTGACTCCCAACTTGTCCCAGAACAGTCAGCAAAGGGCTGCAAACACTGACATGGTGTTGCCTCCCCTCGGCTTCCTCCCTTTCCAACTGTCTCTGGCATGTCTCCAGCTCTCTGCCAGGCTTCCCTGCTGTGTGACTGTCCCCTGCGAGGCTGTCGGGATTGTACTGCCTAATGGCCTCCCAACAGGATGCCAGGGCAGCTGCTTTCACGAAAGTGCCTTTCACTTCCTCCAGTTAGTATTTCTTCACTGACACGGTCCTTGCAAGAAAGCTACCTTTCCTTCCTTTTAAAATTTGACTCTTTTTCTCTCCTAAATTGTGGTCAAATAAACATAACATAGATTTGCCATCTTAACCATTTTTAAGTGCATAGTTTAGCGGCATTAAATATTCACATTATTGTGCAACTATCACCACCATCCATCCCCAGAACTCTTTTCGCCTTACAAAACTAAACTCTACACCCACTTAACAATAAGCCCACTGCTCTCTCCTCCCTGTCCCTGGCAACCACCACTCTACTTTCTGTCTGTATGCATCTGACTACTATCTTTCCTTTTGAGGAGAGAAATCACCAGCCCTATCCAACACAGTATCTAGATACCTTCATGTGCTATTCCAATTGAACACATTCCATTTTTTTTTCCGGAGTGCTTTATATATCCAAGGAATCTTTCACACGTCCAGGTAGTTCCCTCCCGGGTACCACATTGCTGCCAGCATCCTAGGATGCCTTCACATACTCCACAGAGGAGCTGTATCTGCATGGGGTGAGGCTCTAAAGCCCACACAAGGCAGAAACCAGGTTTGATCAAAATTTCCCTTGAACATCTCTTAGGAAGGCACCATGCTGGGGACCCCCTTGCCGTCTCCTAGCGAGTGCAACACGACCATCCTTCCTCCACTGCTGGGTCGGACTATTGTTTCTTCATCTGAGCAGCAAATGAATTGGTTGGCTTGTTACAAGGGCCACGCTGTATGAGAAATACGTATCATCAAACACCGGACACACGCTTGGTGACTCAGGATGCTACACCATGAGAAGAACGAGCGAATTGAGGCCAACTCTGGGAATAGCAAATTTGGGTCTGTTGTCTCTGGCTCATGAGGGACACACACCCATTGGGAGAGGCACCTGCAGCGTCTCACTGAAGCGTTCTCTCTCTCAATGGCGTGACACTGTGCTGGGGTTAAGCCTTAAACCCATTTGAACTTGGTGGAGCAGCTGTGCTGATTTCCCTGATGGAAAAATTCACCCACAGTTGCAGAGTCAGCTGCAGCGCTGGGGCAAAGAGCAAGGGCTCTCTGCATCATACTGACAAGGGGTTTTCATTGCACACATGTCTCTTTCCTGCCTAGACTGAGCTCTTTGAGAGCAGGGAAAGCTTCTATTCCTCCTTTCTATCCCCTACTGTGTCTAGTAGAGAGCCCGGCATATAGAACATTGAAGTATGGAATGGAAACATGTTCATGCTATCCCATAAGCAAAAAAAAAAAAAAAAAAATTTGAAAGCTGCAAAATAATATGTAGAAGACAATTCCATTCTACCTTTTTTGTACATCTATTCACGGAAAAGAAGACTAGAAAGACAGGCAGACATTTTATTCTGGTTCTCTTTGGATAGTAAGTTTATAGTAGGTTTTTTTCCATGTTGAGCTTTTTTATTTCCTAAATTTTCTATGATGTCCTTTATTTTTTTTAAGGAAAAATGTTTCTAAAAATAAAGTAAAATTTCGTACCCATTAAAATAATCTACATTCAAGACAATTATAGGAGAAAATAAACTCCAGCCCTGGGAGGCCATCAGGAGAACTGGACTTTGTGTGTCAAAGCCAATGGAGTCCCCAGTGATCGAGGTGGCAGCCCGCTGGCAGTCTGGGGGTGGCAGGTAAGTGTTTCAGTGGGGCAGAAAGTAAGCTATGTGTTAAAACTCTCACAAATCTGCCGGAAAACAGAATTTTCTTCTGTCCCTGTGTTCAACAGATTCTGGGCCCAAGGTCTTTGCAGCTTATGGTCTCTGTCTCCTGAGGGTGGCCCTGACCCTAAGCCAAAGGAATCCACATGAATTCTTCAGCATGCTGAGCAGGAATGAACAGGCCTTTACATACATACACACTGTGACCAGTGGGGCCCAGACCGGGCGACAGGACTCTTTGCTTCTTTTTCTTATGCTAGAGGTCAGGGTCAAGAGTGAGAAATTGACCTTCTCTCTGAGCATAGTGCATGGAATAGCCAGGCAGCCATGAACTTTGGCATCAAACAGTCATGAGTTCAAGTCCTGGCCCTACTACTTACCAGCCATGTCTCAATTTCATCATCTATAAAAGTGGGATAATTAGTCCCACTTCATAGAACTTTCTGCTGCTTCCGTGTAAAGTTTGTGTGCACAGGGAGCTCAGCTCAGATCATACAAGAGCATTTACATCCTTCCTACCTAACTTGCCCAGTCTCCGGTTAGCATAAAGGAACTGATTGATGGGAGAGTGTATCATTAGTTTAATCTGTCTGCTGGACAGAGCTTCCTTTAAATCTGTCAGATGAAGCACAGGTCTAAGACATAGCAGCAAGTCAATAAAGGATATTGTGTGTTGAATTGAGTCCTTCCCACCAAAAAAAAAGATGTGTTTAAGCCCTAACCCCCAGCACCTGTGAATGTGACCTTATTTGGAAACAGGGTCTTTGCAGATGTAATCAAGTTAAGATGAGGTCATTAGATGGGCCCTTAACCCAAGATGACTGGTGTCCCTATGGGAGGGGAAGTTGGCCATGTGAAGACACAGATACACACACAGGGAGGACGCCAAGTGACAACAGAGGCAGAGACTGGGGTGAAGCAGCTACAAGCCAAGGAACCCCAAAGATTGACGGCCACCACCAGAAGCCAGGAGGAGGCCAGGAAGGATTCTCCCTGCAGATTTCAGGGGGAGCATGGCCCTGCCAACACCTTGATTTTAGATTTCTCACCTCCAAAACTGAGACAATAAATTTCTGTTGTTTTAAGTCACCTAGTTTGTGGTATTTTGTTATAGCAGCCCTGGGAAACAAATACAATACAAAGGGTAACTTTTTGTTATAATGCCACTATACATTTAAAAACTTCCTAATAAAGGAGATTCCTCAATTTCACGTGGCAGTCAACCTCCGGGTCGCTTAGCATTCTTTGGAAAGTTATTTCTTATGTTTAATCTAAATCTCTCCTTTTGTCTTTCTTTTCTCAGTGGAGATAGAACATTTCATGTCTTGGGATTGTTACTTTTCTTTATTTTCTTAGACAGAGTTGTTCTATCACCCCAGCTGGAGTGCTGTGGCATCAGCCTAGCTCACAGCAACCTTAAACTACTGGGCTCAAGTGATCCTCCTGCCTCAGCCTCCTGGTTAGCTGGGACCACAGGCACGTGTCACCACACCTGGCTAATTTTTTCTATTTTTAGTAGAGTCAGGGTCTCACTCTTGCTCAGGCTGGTCTCAAACTCCTGAGCTCAAGCAGATCCTCCCGCCTTGGCCCCCCAGAGTGCTAGGATTACAGGCGTGAGCCACTGTGCCCAGCCCTTGGGATTGTTCTTGATGGATCTTTCTCATCTGCCCTTCTGCTTTGAATCTGATCTTTGTAACTTTCTTGGTCTGGCTTCCTGACCACCAAGCTATGATCAGGCCTCTCCGCCCCCCTTCCATTCCCACTGATACACAATTTCTCTATTTCCAACGGAACCGGGAGAATAGAGAACCATGTCCCATATCCTGACTTCTATTAAGGAAAAATCCCAGAAGTGAAAGTTTTTTCAAGGTTTCTGTCCTGTCCAGACACAATGCAGCGTTTCTTCTAAGGTACACATAGGACAAAAAAGACCAAAGTTTCAGACAGAGCCAGAACCGAGTCTGTTCAGCTGCCTTAACCTGCTCAGAACCATCAAAGGTTCTTCTGGTGCATTGAGAATTCTCCACTGCCGGTCCCAGGAGAGGAGGACAGGGGACAGAGAGGGAGATCAGAGGGGCCAGAGGCAGCTCCGACCCTTGCACCAGCCCCCACCCCCACATGCCTCCTGATAGCAGGGCCACGCGAAGGGGGATTCTCGCTCACGCATCCTTTGTAGCGCAGCATCTGTAGTGTGGTCCCACAGAATGGCTGAAGGAGCAGGGTACAACCAGGGCTGACATGTAAAATTGCAAAGGCTGTGCACTGCACAATTCCTGGGGCCTCTATTCACGTGGACCATGATGGAATGGCGCCCTCTGAAGTTTGCAATGTGGGAGCCCTGGGTACAACAGGGCCCGCTGTGGCTGCCAGGCCTATCAGGAACCAGAACTGGCTTTAGTCATCAGCCCTGTCCCCCAGCTGGCTTCCAGGTGGCAGACAACATGTGGCTCTTCTTGCATTCCTGAGGTCCCTTTCTGCTGTGAGATGGGGGGGCGACTATTTTAAGAGCGTAAATGGGAAGGAAAGCAGCTGAGGAACTTCATTTTGGGCAAAAGGAGGCAGTCACAGCTAAGACATGGTCACCTAAGAAAATATCAGGTTCAGAGATGCCAGGAACGGGTCTGGGATATTCATAATCAACAGCAGCCACTGCTCGCAGAGTGCTTGTTCTGTGCGAGGCACTGTGGTTTAGCTGCATTATCTCATTTTACCCTCCCCACAAACCTGTGGGGTGAGAGTCATTATGCTCAATTCACAGATAAGGACACTGAAGCACAGCAAGACTAATCGACTCTGTCAAGGTCAGTCATACTGCTGACGAAGTGACCAAACTGGGCCTGGAGCCCTGTGACCTGACCACTCCCAGAAGACAATGGTCTAATGGATCCTTTTGTGAGCCCAAGTGCTGGATGTGACCTTCCTGAGCTGGGAATAAAAATGTTGGTGACCATGTGCTAGAGTCACCAGCACAACTGAGCAAAGACAAGATGGAACTGGAGGTTCAGGGAAGGACCCCCCAGGGCGGAGGTGAGGTGTCACTCAGGGTGGACGGTGACAGCTGAAGAGAGGTACCCACTGAGGTCTCCACCATCGTGAAGACTCCGGGTGGCCAGGGACACATCGTGTTATTCTCCATCCTGTCCCCAGTGCCCGGCCTGCTTCCTACCCTGCAACAGGGGCGCTGGGACCCTGTAGCTCGAAAGATGTAAAGGGAACAAGATGAGAGATGGCCCATGTGCATGCTGGGTAGCCCAGCGGTAGAACCTGAGGCTCCAAAGGTGGAAGGAACTAAAAATATAAATGTATTCCTAAAGGCAGTGGCACCTCCGTGATATCTACTAAGGGAAGCTGGGAAGATGAGGGGCTGGCATGTGGCAGTGGCCATCTCTCTCTTCAGTTGGGTCACTGGTCCCTCCCTCTGGTGGCCAAGCGTGAGCTGGCCCAGGTGGTGGCCGTTCTGACTGTGCAGAGTCCCTGAGCCCTGGCCAGGGCGAAGGCACATTCTTTTCTGGGTCCCAGTTTTCTTGTCTATGATGAGACCCCTGAATCACTAGCTCTTCCCCTCCTGACCCACCTCTCTGGCTCCTGTATGGTGTCATAGACCACCCCCAGACTCGCTGGAGCATGGTTTGAAAAGCACTGGGCTTAAGTTATCTGTCCAGCCTACAAACTTGCCCTGAGTGCCTCCTGTGTGCCAAGCATCCCTGGGCGCCGGACACACGGTGGTCAAGGCAGATGGGGCTCCTGTCTCCAGTCCGTGCAGCTTTTATTCTTGGTGGAGCCAGGGAGGGGCAGACAACTGCCATGAAAACCAAGCAACCAGACACTTCCAGACAATGATAAGCTAAAAGAAAATGTAATAAAGGGTGGCCAGGGGGTGGGGTGGGCAAAAAAAGCTTCCTGGAGGAGGCGACATTTGAACCTGAAAGACCAGAATAAACCAGCCATGCAGAGCCCTATGGGAAGAACACTCAGGCAGGGGACAGAGAGTGCAAAGGCCCTGAGGTGGGAAGGAAGTGGGAGGCCACTGGCCAGAGAGTGATGGGGAGGAGGGGACACCAGCCAGCTTCAGGGCTTATGGGCCGAAGAAGGGGACTGGGCTTGATTCCAAGTGTGACTGGACCATCTCTAAGGTCTTCTAAGAGCCTCTGCAGTCCCCAGAGGGCTGAGAGGGATATGCAAATAATCTCGATCTTGCTACTTGCATCTGAGAGCAGTCACTCCACACACTACTTGCGGCGACTAAGGAGGGGGTGGGATTCCCATTTTCCAGCCACTGACGGTCATCAGAGCCTTCTCTGGTGTGTACAAGTCATGCTGACTCCACCGTGGGTAAACCCAGAGCCTCCGAGTCATTCGATGGCGGATGGAGCCCCCAGAGAGGAGGGCAGATGGGAGGGTCTGAGTGGGGCACTCCTCCCCGCAGGAGGGGGTACGAAAGCAATCCAAGCAATCAGGGCACTCGCGCCAGGAGACCCTCTGCAAAACATTAACAAGTCATAGCAGAAGCCTGCTTGGGTTGCCTTTAAGAAACCAGTAGGAATCCCAGAAGGAGGCTGCTTTAGGGGGATGGATGGCCCAGGGAGAGGTGAAGAAGCCCTGTGGCTGAGTCCTTGGGCCTGGAGTGGGGGTGATGCCCATGGACAAGGGTGAGGATAGGGGTTGGGGGGGGACAGAGACAAGCATGCATACAGGGCACCGTTCACTCCCGAGGGTGCTATTCAGACTGCACCCCTGGAGTTGCCCAGCAAGCCAGTGGAACATATAGGGTTAGACCCGCAGCTCACACAGTGGACTGGGACAGCCGGGCTTGCATAAAGAACACGTCTAGAAGTGGGACTCGGCTGAAGGGCGCCACTCTGCCCCGGTAAGCCACACTGAATGCTCCACCTCTCCCCTCATGTCTTTTCAGTCCAGAAAAAATAGAACTACAAGGAGCATCCAGCACGACCAACCTTTAAAGGGAAGGTTGCAGGTGTGCGGTGGAAAGGGGTAGTGGGGGGGTTGGGGGAGGGGGTCAGGTGGACAAGGCTCAGCCCGCTGGATCAGTGACTGAGCTTGAGATTTGGGATTTTAAGCCCTACCGGTAGGGTTTCCTCTTCCCTGAGGTTGCCCCTTGGCCCTGGTGCACCCACCTCCTTCCTGCTGCAGGATGGACCTGGCCCGTTGCCCGGATCCGTATCTCTCCACACTACCGTCCCTCAATCTGCTGCAGGGAGAAAGAGCTCTCTGGTCAAATTCAATTTGAGAAACTTGATGGAGATTTCCAAAATACATCAGCATATTGAGAAACCCTGCAGGAAAGGGGCCCATTTAATTTCGTTTAACCTTGAATTTCCCTGGAGGCCGAGACCCTTTCTACGTGCCATACCTATTGCTGAGCTTGGACTGCATGTTCTGCAGAACCCACCTTGCAGACCTGGGCCTCACTCCTAGGGACAATTGTGCTTTAATCCAAAGCCAAGAACAGCTACGTTGGAAGCAGGGCCCCTGTATCGGACCTGAAAGAGGAGGCAGGGGAAGCAGGGATTGACCTTCTCACTCCCCTAAAGGACAAATTGGGGACAGAGGCTGTAGTTCTGCCTTTGGGGAGGGGAGGGCCAGTGACCCAAGACGCAGGACTAGAGACAACAGCTTAGAACCCAAAGCACCTGGAGGAACTGCTCTGGACTTTAAAGTTGGGGCTCACAAGCCAGACCCCATTGGAATCACCCAGGACAGTTGTGAAAAACACAGATTCCCACCCCCCATCTCACTGAAGCAGAATCTCTTGGGGCACATTAAGGTGCAGGCACCTGCATTTCTCAAAAGCTCATCAGATGCTTCTAACTCTAGGGACTGAAGGCTACGTCCAGTGACGGCCGCCAGGCCCATTTGTCAGTGTCTTGTAAGGCTAAGAAACATCACTGTATACCTGAGTCATCATAAAATCCAGGTGTTCCCCTGAGCCATCTGCACATGCAGGTGGAAGTGAGAGGCTGGTGGAGGGAGCACTGGTTGGGGAGGGAAGGAGTGGGGCGAAGGTCAGGCCAATGGCCCAGACTTTGCTGGGAAAAATCCCCCTACACCGGATGGAGGTGGCGGTTAGGCCAAGGAAGCCAGGTTCCCTGAGGACGGTGGGAGGCTGGGTTCCCCCTTCCCTGGACTTTTCTCTTATGAAGGGATTTTTTTCTCCCAAAGCAGCCCTGGGACTGGTGAGGACATGGAGGGACAGAGCCAGAAGA
>CAUYPO010004022.1:0-11835 GCA_963574435.1 Cheirogaleus major | reverse complement strand
GGGATTTTACTTTTATGAGGTGTTAGGGCAGAAGAGGGGATGTGTTTTGTTTTCATTTTGTTTTTATTTTGATTGCCACACACTCTTCGAACTCTTGCCCTGATGTTGGCCCCTCTGAAAAGATGATAATCTCATTTTCTACATCTTAAGAGAAATTCTTTTTTTTTTTATTTCAGCATATTATGGGGGTACAAATATTACGGTTATGTATATTGCCCATGGCCCCCTCCCGCCTCGAGGCAGAGCCTCAAGCATGTCCATCCCCCATACGTTGCACATCTCACTCATTATGTTTGTATATACCCATCCCCTCCTCCCCCCTCCCACCCACCCAATACCCGACAAATGTTATTCCTATATGTCCACTTAGGTGTTGATCCATTAATACCAATTTGCTGGTGAGTACATGTGGTGCTTGTTTTTCCATTCTTGAGATACTTCACTTAGTAGAATGGGTTCCAGCTGTAACCAGGAGTATACAAGAGGTGCTATATCACCATTGTTTCTTAAAGCCAAATAGTACTCCATGGTATACATATACCACATTTTGTTGATTCACTCATGTATTGATGGGCACCTGGGTTGTTCCCACAACTTTGCAATTGTGAATTGTGCTGCTATAAACATTCGAGTGCAGGTGTCCCTTTTGTAGAGTGCCATTTGATCTTTTGGGTATATGCCCAGTAATGGGATTGCTGGATCAAATGGTAGATCTACTTGTATCGCTTTAAGGTATCTCCATATTGCTTTCCACATTAATAATGTTTTGTAGTTTTCAAATGTAGAGATGTACATCTGTGCAAAGTATTCTATGTTTTTTGATGCTATTATAAATTATATTTTCAAATATTGATATCCCAATTGTTTGTTGCTAGTCTATAGGAATACATTTGAGTTTATATCTTGAGACATTAATTCTAATGGTTTTTTGGTAGAGTTTAGGATTTTGTATATAGAAAATTGGATTGTCTATGAGGAAAGTTTATCTTATCCTTTCTAGTCTTCATCTTTAAAAAAGTCATTAGTCTTTTTTTCTTGCCTGTGTATTGACTTGAACCACCAATACCATCATCTTGTTTCATATCTGTCCAGCACATCACAGGAGGCGCTGACTGCATGTCTCGCTAATGAACAAGTGGACAAGTCTTTTGGAAACACATACAGTACAGGTCAGTCAGTCATTGCTCTGCTTAAAACTCTTCAAGAGCTTCTTCTTAGCCTGAGAATAAAATCCACCCCTTCACACAGTGTGCAAGGCCCGGCTGAGCTTCCCAGCCTCCGTGTACATCCCTTCCTCTGTCCTCCACCCGGGAGGCGAGGAGCACAGGGCGAGCCTTGCTCAGGACTCTCCTGTCATATGGATCTGTTGTCCCAGGATTCTGAAATCAGATGGATGTGGTTTCGAATCCTGGCATGTCCTGGCTGTCTGGCCTTTTTTCTCTCTGAGCCTCAGTATACCCATCTGTGAATGAGGTTGATGGCATTTGCCTCTCAGGAAAGTTCCAAGTTATGGAAGAGAGGGGACGTGGAAGCAGCAGGCTGTGCACAGCAAATGTGAATGTTTTCCAGTTTGACAAAATTCCAGGGGGTTGAGGAATTTCAACCCTGAGAACAAATCCTCCAGGAACTGTCTGCTTCAAGAGTATTATCCTATTTGTTTCAGTTTATCCGTTCGTTCAGCACCTATTATGCGCCAAGCACCATTCTAGGTAGGAGGGATTTAGTAGGAAACTAAACAAAAAGCCCAGCCCTCCTGGAACACACTTCCTGCTGGCAGTGCTGAGAAGGAAATGAGATGGCGTCAGGAGCGACTTCCTGGAGAAGCACCTAAGCCCCTAAACTGTGCTCCGGGAGGTTGGGCTCCAGGGACAGTTGGGTCCAAGGCCTATTCTGGACTTTGAGGACCTTACAGTCTGTCTGGAGTGGCAAAGGGAGCCCAAATGAGAGGAAAGCGGCATGCACCTGGCCTGGCCTCACCTGCTTCTTGTCCTCACAGCGGCTGCCCCTTCTCTGTTCAAACAGCTCGGCTGCCACCTGCCCCCTGCTGCCCACCTGCTGGATTGCCATGGCCTCAGGTCAGACTGCCTGGGTGGATCGAGGTCCCACCAGACAGGCAGATAGCACCCTTCCCCTCCCCCGCCACTGGTCACCAGGCGTCCCGCGAGCATGCAGTTCTGATGTCACAGAAGGTGAGGGACGGCAAGGGCCCCGCCTTCCCATAGCCCTGATTTTTAGCCCCTTCCCTCACATTTTTCCCCCATATAAATGTAGACAACAAACCAGGAAGAAATGCATCAAAAGATTATATTTCAGGATAATGGTTTTTCTGATTTCTTTTCTTCTATATTTGCAAGTTTTCAATAAAATGTCAATTTTAAAATGTAAAAACAATAAAAGTTATTTTTAATTGAAAAATTTATGGAGATAATTGTAGGCTCACGTGCAGTTGTGAGAAACAATAGAGGGAGCGCCTGTGTGCCCTGTACCCATCTTCTCCCGGTGATGATGCCCTGTTTCTCGTAGTGCCACATCACAACCAGGACGTTGGCATCGGTGCCATTTACCAATCTCAACCCGACTTCGTTTTACTTGTATCATTTCTCTGTGTGTGTGTGCGTGCCTGGGTATATGTAATTCTACAGGATTTTGTCACACATGTAGGTCTGTGTTCTTACCACTGCAGTCAAGATACCGAAGAATTCCACAACTGCAAGGAGCTTTGTGTTGCCCTTCGGCACCTGCCGCCTCCCCCAGCCTAACCCCCACGGTCCCTAACTCCCGGAAACCACTAATCTGTTCTCTGTTTCTAAAATTTTACCAATTCAAAATGTGATATAAATGGAATCAAACAATATGTAACCTTTGAGGATTTTTTAAACATGGTATAATTCCCTGGGGATTCTTCCAGTCTGTTATGTGAATCAGAATTTCGTTCCTTTTCGCTGCCGAGTAGTATTTCATGATATGCAAGTACCGTAGTCTGACCATTCACCCACTGAAAAACCTGTTCAAAACTTGTTCAAAAACTGGCTGTCGGCCGGGTGCGGTGGCTCACGCCTGTAATCCTAGCTCTCTGGGAGGCCGAGGCGGGAGGATCGCTCGAGCTCAGGAGTTCGAAACCAGCCTGAGCAAGAGCGAGACCCCGTCTCTACCATAAATAGAAAGCAATAAATTGGCCAACTAAAAATGTATAGAAAAAATGAGCCGGGCATGGTGGCGCATGCCTGTAGTCCCAGCTACTCGGGAGGCTGAGGCAGGAGGATTGCTCGAGCCCAGGAGTTTGAGGTTGCTGTGAGCGAGGCTGACGCCATGGCACTCACTCTAGCCTGGGCAACAGAGTGAGACTCTGTCTCAAAAAAATTAATTAATTAATTAATTTAATTAAATAAGTAAAAAAAAATCTTTGTGTTGGGAGAAAAAGCAGAGGTTATGCCATCCAACTGCCTACCAGGGCTGAAATTCTTTTTAAAATATCTGTGATCTTCCATGTTCTGTTGGAAAACTTTCAGGGACTTGGAACTAAGACCATTCTATTTTTAAACTGCTGTAATAAGAATATTCTTCCTAATATAAGAAGATAGAGATATTTCAACCATCAGAATTCCTTTGAGGGAATAATTTTGTTTATGGAAAAGGGGACTTGCCCCTAAAACTGCCATCTAGGAAGGTGCATCCTTTTTTGTTTGTTTTTATTTTAGAGATTGGGGTCTCACTATATTTTCTATGCTGGTCTCAAACTCCTGGGGCCCAAATGATTCTCCCACCTCAGCCTCCTGAGCCAGGACTACAGATGCCTACCTGGCTGGAAGGTACATCTTGTTGGATACTTTGTTAAGTTTGGAGATGAGGTTTTTTTTTTTTTTTTTATTTGAGACAGAGTCTCACTCTGTTGCCCAGGCTAGAGTGAGTGCCGTAGCGTCAGCCTAGCTCACAGCAACCTCAAATTCCTGGGCTCAAGCAATCCTTCTGCCTCAGCCTCCCGAGTAGCTGGGACTACAGGCATGAGCCACCATGCCTGGCTAATTTTTTTTTCTATATATTTTTAGTTGGCCAATTAATTTATTTCTGTTTTTAGTAGAGACAGAGTCTCGCTCTTGCTCAGGCTGGTTTTGAACTTCTGACCTTGAGCGATCTGCTCGCCTCGGCCTCCCAGAGTGCTAGGATTACAGGCGTGAGCCACCGCGCCCGGCCTTGGAGATGAGTTTTTATGTGAAACTTGGGATGACTTGTAAATGTACTTGTGTGATAGTTGAGAGAAGAAGCAAGGGTAGAGGTATTTCAGTAGCTGAATCAGGACTTTGGAGACCAGATATATCTAATAGAGGCTTTTTAAAAAAGGCTAATGACATTATCATTTTTTAGAAATAACACACACTTAGACAAAAAAGTACAGAGATCAAATTTTAAATCTCCTAAAATTCTGTTATCAAAAATTCATTGTTAACATTTGATGAACATCATTCCAATGTGAATTGTAAATTGTTTGACATTGGATGTTTAATAAAAGTTCCCTTTACATTTATAGAAAAGCCAATTGGTCTTCCCACCTGTTGGGCTGGTCCTAGCACCCTGCTTTCTAACTATGCAGATGTCTCCTCTCTCTTCCAACAACGATGCCTGCCTCTCCACCCCTTCTTGTTGGAGTCTCAGCAATATAACATCGCTACAGATGTTCCTTGAACTACAATGCAGTTACGTCTCAAGAAACCCATCCTAAGTAAGTTGGAAATATTATTTAAGTCAAAAATGCACTTAATACACCTAACCTACCAAATGTCATAGCTCAGCTTAACCTACCTGAAATGTGCTCAGAACACTTACATTAGCCTATAGTCAGACAAAATCATCTTACACAAGGTCTATTTTATAATAGAGTGTTGAACATTTCACATAATTCACTGAACACTGTTTAAAAACAATGGCTTGTGTAAGTACCATCATGAAGTCGAAAAATCATAACTCAAAGACCATCATCTGTAAGTAGTTTCTTCAGAGAGTCTCCAAGATCTGATTTCTCTTTATCATCCTGGGTGAGCGCCTGCAGGTTTGTCAACATCCCTTTGACAACCTGCCTCCCTATCTGCAGCAGAATCCTCCAGGCACAGACTGAGGAGTGCAGAGAGCAGGACTGTTACCTCCCCACACCTGTCACACAACTGGCTATTACTTGCTGCCAGACATACACTCCCCCTCCACCCACACAGGTCTTCTCACATTGCTGCTGTTAATCCAAGCCTTTTCCCACCTTGTTCTCTGGTAAATTTTAAAGTGAAAAATACCGATTTTACTAAAGATTTCATACAGGATATGGGGAAGAGGAGGATTATATCACATGGAACACAGTATTTCTAACTACAAACTCCACTAGACAGGTTTGCTGTCTCCTCAAAGTCCCTCTGCAGCTGGCCTTGAGCCAGGGTGGATCCAGGTTTTGTGGGACCTGGAGCTTACACGGTTTGGTGTGTCTGTTTTAGGAAAAAGAATACATAATTACTTATAAAATATTTAATTACAATGTGAAAAGAAATTACAACATATTACAAATTTCTTTTCTTTTCTTTTTGAAACAGAGTCTCACTGTGTTGCCCTGGGTAGAGTGCAGTGGGTCCTCAGCCTAGCTCACAGCAACCTCAAACTGCTGGGCTCAAGCGACCCTCCTGCCTCAGCTTCCTGAGCACCTGGGACTACAGGCACGCACAAGATGCCCTGGGGTTTTTTTTCTAATTTTTTGTAGAGACAGCATCTTACTCTTGCTCAGGCTTGTCTCCAACTCCTGAGCTCAAGTAATCCTCCCACCTCGGCCTCCCAGAGTGCTAGGATTACAGATGTGAACCACTGCACCTGCCTAAATTTCTTTTCTTTTTTTTTTTTAATTAGAGATGGAGAGGTCTCACTATGTTGCCCAGGCTGGTCTCTAACTCCTGGGATCCTCTCTCCTCAGCCTCCCAAATAGGTGGGACCACAGGCACACACCACCACACCAGCTCAATTACAAATTTCAAAAAGCTGACAAATGTCCAAACATGTCAAAATCTAGAAAAAAATAGCAATATCTTTATTAACTGTCTGACACACATCTATAATATTACTTGCTACTTTTCTTGTTGCATACTCTTCGCCATTTCATAGGATGGTGATTTTATAATATTTTCTATAGAGGGAAAAGAAAGATAATTCAGTCTTTCCTTGAGTCAAGTTAAATGAAGTTTATTTTTATCAATAAGTGGGATGCATAAAGCAGGCAACTGCATGCATGGACTTGCCATTTCTAATACTGCTACAGGTATATGCCCTACAAACATAAGAGTTCAGATAAGTTATAGTTTGCACAATTTTCATCAAAAAATAAAAAATATATTTATAATGATATACATTATATAACCAAGTATATTCCTGATAGAGGAGAACTTCTGCTTTGACTAGGCATCAATGATTGGAAAAAGGAAGAATTTTCCTAGTCTATGGCTCTGTATACTTCAAACCTTGTTTTTCTTCTACTAACCATGTGCTTCCAGTGCTCAGCATATAGGATATGTTCATATTGTTACAGACACTGATCTGTCCCTGTCACAATGCTGGATGAGTCCACTTAGTCAGTAGCAGAATATTTCTATAAGCTACTACATGGGAAGGACTAGCAATAGCTGTATGTAAAAGTGACTGTGGGCCAGGCGTGGTGGCTCACACCTGTAATCCTAGCACTGTGGGAGCCTGAGCCGGGAGGATCCCTTGAGCCTAGGAGTTCAAGACCAGTCTGAGCAAGAGTGAGACCCTGTCTCTACAAAAAAACAGAAAAATTAGCCCGGTGTGGTAGCGTGAGCCTGCAGTCCCTGCTACTAGGGAGGCAGAGGCAGGAGGGGTTCCAGGCTGCAGTGAGTGATCACTGCACTCTAGCCTGGGCAACAAAGTAAGACCCATCTCTAAAAGAAATTAAAAATAAATAAAAATGTAAAAGTATAGAAAGCTACACAAGAAAAATTTCTTTCACTTCTACCCCTTTCTCATCTATATCCAGATACATAGAAGTCCTTTAACTTATTTTTGGTTCTTCCTATTAATAGCTTTTTTTATGTGAAAAGAAACATACATATATATTATGTTTCCCCTTTTCTTTCATGAAAGAAAGGTAGCACCTTGTTTAGCTCACTTAATAATATATCTTGGAACTTTTTCTATATTAGTGTCGACCTAAAAGGAAGAAGTTGAAGCAAAATTACTGTAAACAGAGAGTTTGTTTGGGCTAAGCTTCAGGATTGCAACCCAGGAGCATAGATATAAGTTGCCCTGAATACACACTTCCATTAGCAACAGTTACAAGTAGATTTTTAGAGGCAAAATAGGGGGATGGGGGTGGGCTGATACAAAGTTGTTTGTTAAGAACTCCCACTGGTTTATAGAAATAACACTAATTAGTGATTGGCTATACATTATTAAGCTATAAGGTATGGGCTACAGTGTCCAGTGTGGTATTTTTAGGTTAATTTATAGCTACTTGTGGCAACTGAAAGCAGTTTCAAGAGATGAATACATAGCTCAAAGGGTGAGGGAGTAGGACATGATTGAGGTCTCATTTTAATGTCTCTCTTGGCTTGATAATTGAAAGGACTTTCATTTCTCAGATAAAAGTTATTTTCTGGCCAGGAGCAGTGGCTCACGCCTATAATCCTAGCTCTCTGGGAGGCCGAGGTGGGCGGATGGCTCGAACTCGAAACCAGCCTGAGCAAGAGCAAGACCCGGTCTCTACTATAAATAGAAAGCAATTAATTGGCCAACTAAAAATATATAGAAAAAATGAGCCAGGCATGGTGGCGCATGCCTGTAGTCCCAGCTACTCGAGAGGCTGAGGCAAGAGGATCACCTGAGCCCAGGAGTTTGAGGTTGCTGTGAGCTAGGCTGACGCCACGGCACTCACTCTAGCCCGGGCAACAGAGTGAGCCTCTGTCACAAAAAAAAAAAAAAAAAAAAAAAAAGAACTACTGAAAAGAATTTAGATTTAAATATGAATTGTATAAATTTGAGCATGTTTTGTCAATTTTGATAATATTATAGATTAATCATGATATCATCTTTAAAACAATTTAAATAAAAATTTCAAAATCTAAGGGAATACAATTCACATACAAATATCAACCATGTTGTCTGTAGTCCCAGCTACTTGGGAGGCTAAGGCAGAAGGATTGCTTGAGCCCAGGAGTTTGAGGTTGCTGTGAGCTAGGCTGGTACCACAGCACTCTAGCTGGGGCAACAGAATGAGACTCTGTCTCAAAAAAATAAATAAATAACAGGGAAAGTGTCATAAATTAGGTTTTTTTAATTACCACCTTTCATCAAATCTAAAATGCCATCAATTATAAAATGTACCATTATTTTATGTATCCAAGAAAAAAAGTACAGCAAATTAAGCCATGATACCGACTGTTAGACATTTCCCAATGTCAGCAATCTTAAAATTATGAAATACGTAAATAACAAACCTTTACATAATTTGAAGGATTAGAAGTCACCCTTCGGTTTCTTATTCAAGGACAAAATAAATCTCTATTAGCATAATCTTTGATTTCAAAGCAAACTATGAAACAGATGGTTTGTGACCACTTTAGAAGCAGTACTGACCAATACCAGAAATGAATACATATTCTGTCCAAACAAGTCATGCCAAAACAACTTCATTAAATTAATTTCCTTTTTATAATGAGTAAGCACAATATTACATGTCTCTAAATATGTAATTGACAAAAGTTTGGTTTTTGTTTTGTTTTTGAGACACAGTCTTGCTCTGTTGCCCAAGGCAACATAAAATAATGGTACATTTTATAATTGATGGCATTTTAGATTTGATGAAAGATAGTAATTAAAAAAACCTAATTTATGACACTTTCCCTGTTATTTATTTATTTTTTTGAGTCTCATTCTGTTGCCCCAGCTAGAGTGCCATGGCATCAGCCTAGCTCCAGCAACCTCAAACTCCTGGCTCAAGCAATCCTCCTGCCTAAGCCTCCCGAGTAGCTGGGACTATAGGAGTACACCACCACATCCAGCTAATTTTTTCTATTTTCAGTTGCCTGGCTAATTTCCTTCTATTTTTTAATAGAGACAGGGTCTTGCTCTTGCTGAGGCTGGTCTTAAACTCCTGACTTCAAGCAATGCTCCCATCTCAGCCATCCAGAGTGCTAGAATTAACAAGGCATGAGCCACCATGCCTGGCCACAAGTTTGAAATTGACACAAATTAACTACAACAAGATAAGGTGAATGTTAGATTCTGTGGTTTAGACTCAGTTACTTAATGGTCAAATGAAATAGAACAATGGGAAATTCAGATAAAAAAAAGTAAGGCTTTTTTAGGCTGGGCTGTGGCTCATGCCTGTAATCGTAGCACTTTGAGAGCTCCATCTAGGTGGAAAGATCGCTCGAAGCCAGGAGTTCAAGATCAGCCTGAGCAATGTAGCAAGACTCCATCTGTACAAAAAATATGAAAATTAGCCTGTTGCCCCAGCTACTGAGGCTGAGGCAGGAGGATCACTTGAGCCCAAGAGTTTGAGGTTGCAGGAAGCTATGATACCACTGCACTCCAGCCTGGGTAACAGGGCAAGACACTGCCTCAAAAAAAACGAACAAACAGATAACTTAAGGCTTTTAGTTGACTATTGCTCAATTAAAATAAGATAATGATGAGCCTTCCTGATGAGCCCTTTCCTGCACTGTGAAGCTACTTCCCCAAGGCCAGGAGGTGAAGGCTTCACTAGCGCCCTCGATGTGTAAGAGCTAGCACCTCCTATAGGGACTTTTACCTCCTCACTGGTCAGTGATCCCCCCCACATAACCTTTTAATTAATTAATTACTTAAGGAAGATTTTCTAGGCTGGTACAGATGCTCCTTGATTTATGAGGGAGGTTACCTCCCCATGAACCTGTCCTAAGTTGAAAATATCCTGTCTAAAAGCCTAGTTTAACTAATAAATTCTAAATAGCATTAATAAAAATGTCTATATAATGAAATATAATAGGTTCTATTCTCTACATTAGTCAGACTCCCCTGTAAAGCTGTGAAAATTCTGACATCTTTTTAAAAGAACACTGGAAAAATACAGTAGCTAGAAATAATAATAGTAGAAACAAAGGAAACCAGAGTACAGTTCTGATTCTACTACTTAAGGGATGATTAACTTTGGGAAAGCTATTTAAACTCTGTGGACACCAATTTCCTCATTTGTAAAATAAAGAATAGACTAGATGCTAAAATTTCTTTCAACACTAAATTTTACGAATCACCACCCCAAACCCTAAAATCATTTAATACATGATTTCTAAGTTTTCAACCCTATTTATTTTGTAAACGAATTTTTAAAAAAGTGAATTTAAGAATTCATTCTGAGCCGGGCGCGGTGGCTCACGCCTGTAATCCTAGCTCTCTGGGAGGCCGAGGCGGGCAGATCGCTGGAGCTCAGGAGTTCGAAACCAGCCTGAGCAAGAGAGAGACCCCGTCTACTAAAAATACAAAGAAATTAATTGACCAACTAAAAATATATAGAAAAAATTAGCCGGGCATGGTGGCGCATGCCTGTAGTCCCAGCTACTTGAGAGCCTGAGGCAGAAGGATTGCTTGAGCCCAGGAGTTTGAGGTTGCTGTGAGCAAGGCTGACGCCACGGCACTCACTCTAGCCCGGGCAATAGAGTGAGACTCTGTCTCAAAAAAAAAAAAAAGAATTCATTCTGAAGCAGCACAGAGTAGTGGTTAAGAAAACAAGACTCCAGAGCCAGCCAGCCTGCCTTGGCTAGAATTCTAACTCTACTATTACATATGTCCTTGGGCATCCATCAAGCCACCTAATTTATTTATTTATTTTTAAATAATTTATTAAATTTTTTTCATTTTTTTTTCTACAATGGACAGAAGACACACCTAATTTATTGACTCATTTCAAAGTATACAGCAGAAATCAATACATTTCCCCCTAAATACCTCAGCACCCTTATTGATTTTTAAATTAGTGCTGTTGGGCCCTTTTCCCAGACCCTAGGAATAAAGCCTTTTGACAGCTGTGCTGCGATGCTACAACTTCCACAATGGGTATAATACCTATCTGCTTCAGTCCTTCTAAGTAAAATGGCCAGACCAGGCTGACAACTACAACACATCAGATAGTTTGAAGTACTTGCGATACAGTGTAGTAATTAAAAACACAGCTTTGAAGGCAAATGCCTAATATAAATCTACACTGACACTTCCCAGCAAGGAATCTTGCACAAAATTTACTTAATCTCTGTGTCTCAGTTTCCTCACCTATAAAGTAGGACGGTGGCACGGGTCGAGGGGTAGTACCATAATCACACTTACACACAGGACTGCTGGAAGGATTAAGTGAAATACTTAAAGCACTTAGAACAAAGCTTGACAAGTAGCATTCAATGTTATCTATAATATTACCATTCTATAATTATTATTATCGATTGGGTGTTTAATGTATAAGGTATTATGAGAGTAGAGATGATAAAAGGTCCTGTGAGGGTGATAGAGAAGGCTGTAGTTCGACATACACAATCATAACCAGAATCTAAGGGTTGGTTGGGCTTTTAAGGGGAGGTGGTATGTGCAACCATCAAACCTCTAGGATGGGGCCGGGCACGGTGGCTCACGCCTGTAATCCTAGCACTCTGGGAGGCCCAGGCCCGCGGATCGCTCGAGGTCAGGAGTTCAAAACCAGCCTCAGCAAGAGTGAGACCCCCGTCTCTACTAAAAAATAGAAATAATTGGCCAACTAAAAATATATAGAAAAAATTAGCCGGGCATGGTGGCGCGTGCCTGTAGTCCCAGCTACTAGGGAGGCTGAGGCAG